>JAGVVM010014016.1:0-15066 GCA_019149425.1 Psidium friedrichsthalianum
GACGGAAAATGTAAAGTTTGTTTGTTTGTTTGTTTTTTTTCCGTAGAAATTAAACATTCAAAGTAATTCTTCCAATCGACTAAGTTTATAGTTTATATGGATTGCACAAAACATTCAAAACGGTTGAAGAGGAAATAGTGATGGTCACTGACCTCTGTCCAAAAGAAGGCCCAGTTCCTTCCATAATTCCTGATTCAGCAGAGATGATTAGACCCCTGAAAAATCTTAATCTTTTAGCCATTAACGGTATTAGGATGAGAAATACACTTACTCACTAGTCATCAAATATCTATTTTGAAACCGTCATCGCTCCCGATCCGTTTGATTTCCAGATGACATAAACAGAACAGAAAAACATGCATGACTAGGGATGAAGAAGTAGGACAGACAAATCCTACTACGAGATATGACAAAGCTTTAGTACAAGCAAAGTGAGTACATCATTTCTGAAGACGTAAAGCCGCAGACATCAGCGACAATGCGCTGAGAACGAGGGCTAATTGATTCTGTCAGGACCACTTCTTCTTCTTGCAAGAGAGGGATCCCCTTTCTCTTCCTGGTGTCCCCATGTCTTCCTTGTTTGTTTCTTCCACTTGAAACGCTCGGCTCGCTCGTTCACTCGTCCTCACCACGCAGAGCGTGAGAAAGAGCTACTTCAGCCTCGACAGTTCATACGACGAAGCTGAAGAAAAGTAGGAGGTGTCTTCATGTTTCATCATTTGCCGCCATTTTTATTTTTTTGTGTCGAAAATGTCACCCCTTTTGCGTGGGGCCTAGCAGCAGAATTCACACCTTAATGTCTCCAATGAGACGGAGCAATGAAATTGCTGGACAACATGAATATCAAGGTTGATGTACTCTCCATTTTCTAACTCTCAATAGAGCTTCCCCCAGGGAGGATTATCCATAAGGAATTCCAAGTTGAGTCTGATAAGAGTCACCTTCGATCAAAGCAGACAAAGATCTATTACTAAGTATAATATACTATTGACCCTTCGCACCACATTCCCACCTTGAAACTTATTTTCCCCATGCCATCACGTGTGCACCTCAATAAATCTCCCCCACACGTGTATGCCTATTATTTAGGTCATCTCACCTTAATCTAGATATCCCACTCTGCACCAACATTATATCACTGACCCACCATCGTGTCCAGCTAGTTTGCGTTCTGGTCCTTTACAGGTTTGGGGTATCTAAACCTCGCTGTGTCGGTGATGTAAGCGGAAGGTCATGGGCGATGGTATGCTGCGCTAGCACTCCCGGAGATTTAGTCGAGTCCGCGATCCATACGACGCTGGCCCGGACACCTTCGATCAAAAAAAAAAACATTATTCAACTCCCGAATCTCTACCTTTAGCCCCAGGCCAAGTTCTTCGAAACACTTTCTTGCCTTAACTCCCTCCTCAATCGCCTTATCATCAAGCTAGCAAGATCGCAAAACACCCAAACCAGTCAGTCGGGAGACACCCCGAAATGACTTTTTGAAATACTCATAAATGCCACTCCCCATATATTGGGTCAAACTTTAACGATCCCAATCATCGTCTCTAATACACTTGATGAGTTACTGCATAAAAACCTTATCACCTTTACCAAGATTATAAAAAGGGGATCTATGGTTTGAATCATCATACATCAATTCGATTCTCATTTACTCAAATTCTTACACTAAAAGTTATAGCCAACTAGGATATTAATAGTTCTACTTTACACCGTATCAGACTTATTTCGCATCACCCTCATGCTTGCACCTCAACATTTTTTACAACATGCATCAATATTTACCTACCTTCCTTCTTGAACCAAGGGAATTACTTTGCTTTGCACCAAGAGGGTTTGACTTTAGGTGTTTGCCTTACTAGTTGTTGCATTTGATCTGCCCACACGTGTTTGAGATAGTGACAGGCTAATGTTAGCGTTCTCAGCTTGAAAGTTGGAATGCGCGTCTTACTGATCTCATTATTTCCCTACGTGGCTTCGGGCTTCAGCTCTTTGAGAGTTCTTATTATTTATATACTGGATGAAGCTGTCATGAGCAGCTTTGGCAACGTACACGATGAAGCAATCGATGTTTTTGGATCATCGGTTCATAACAAAACGATTTTTAGCGTAAAGTTATTTTCCTAGAGTGAAACAAATTTTTCAAGCTGTCCCGGATTTCCCCGAATACAAGAGTCCACGCTGTTTTTTCAATTGGTCTCTGATTATTATATCTCCATCTTACCAGAATGCAGAGGAGTTGCTGCGTGTTGGCACGGACCACCATCGGAGAATGACCGACACTTTGAGGCATTTTCCCTCTTTGGGACATCTTGGGACGGGGTCGCAGGGTTAATAGTTGTGATGTATTTGTTGCGTTTTGGAGGATTCAGAAGGACGTTAGAAGCAGAATTGTTGCTTCTGAAGGATTCAGAAGCACGTCAGAAGCAGTTCTGTTTCTGCTTCTGAATTGTTTTGAAGGACATTCAGATGCACAAAACAGAGCAGAATGTAATCCAAGAGAAAGATCGTATTGAAGAGAAAACTTTCGACTCTCTTATTATTCCGAAAGATTGTAACACTTAAATACATACTCCAAAACAAATCTTTATCCTAAGATTCTAATCAAAACAGAATATTTGAATAATAAAACAGGAAACTATCTAGTAGATTCAAATCTTAACAAAATCTAATCAAATCTCAAAGATAGAATTGCTAAAAACAAAATATTCTGCAGCCTTGATACACAACATTCTCCTCCTGAATCAAGTGCTGCACATTCCCAGCTTTGCTCTCAAAACTTCAAATCGACCAACGTTGAATGACTTTGTGAATATATCTGCAAGTTGTTCTTCTGAACTGCAGTATACCAACTTTACTTCTCCAGCCTTCTGCACCTCTCTCAGAAAATAATATTTGATCTTGAAATGCTTTGTTTTTCCGTGAAATACAGGATTATGTGAAATTGCCAATGCAGCTTGATTATCTACAAACACTTCAATGCCTTCTTCTTGCTTCAGATGCAGATCATCCATCAACTTCTTCAACCATAATGCTTGATTTACAGCTGCAGTAGCTGCAATAAACTCAGCTTCTGCAGTTGATTGAGCTACTATTTCCTGTTTCTTTGAACTCCAGGAAAAACATGCCGAACCAAATGTGAAACAATAACCTGAAGTGCTTTTCATATCATCCATTGAACCTGCCCAGTCACTATCTGAATACCCCTGCAACTTAAACTCTTGAACTTTACAGAATTTAATCCCATATGAAAGAGTACCCTTTAAGTATCTCAACACCCTCTTTGCTGCTACCATATGTAACTTACTTGCACAATCAAGAAATCTAGACAAGACACTTACAGGAAACATGATGTCTGGTCTAGTTGCCGTGAGATACATAAGACAGCCAATCAAACTTCTGTAAACTCTTTCATCTGCAGGTTCTGAACCATCATCCTTTTGAAGCTTTTCCTTCTGAACCATTGGAGTACTCACACTCTTGCACTCCTCCATGTTAAATCTCTTCAGAATCTCCTTCGAATACTTCTTCTGAAATATAAAAACTTCATTCTGAGTCTGACTAATTTCCATCCCCAGAAAATATGACATCTCACCAAGATCTGTCATCTCAAACATCTTCATCATCTCCTGCTTAAATGCAACAATCTGAGCACTCTTACTTCCTGTTACTAGCAAATCATCCACATAAAGTGACACTACCACCAAGTCAGATGCTAACTTCTTGACATATAGAGTGGATTCACTTAGGCTTTTCTCAAAACCCAAGTTCAGCAAGTGCTCATCAATCTTACTGTACCAAGCTCTAGGAGCTTGTTTCAAGCCATAGAGAGCTTTTTCAGCAAATAAACCTTCTCCTCCTGGCCTGGTGCGACAAAACCTTCTGGTTGCTCAACATAAATCTCCTCCTGCAATACACCATTCAAAAAAGCAGATTTTACATCTAACTGATATACTTTCCATCCTTGTTGAGCTGCCAAGGCAAGAGTCATTCTGATTGTATCCATTCTTGCCACTGGTGCAAAGGTTTCAGAGAAATCAACTCCCCAAACCTGTGCATATCCTTTCACAACCAATCTGGCCTTGTACTTATTCACTGAGCCATCAGAATTGAGTTTGGTTCTGAAGACCCATTTTACACCAATCACCTTCCTGTCTTCAGGCCTCTCTACTAACTCCCATGTTTGGTTCTTTTCAATCATAGCCAACTCTTCATTCATTGCAATCAACCACTTCTGATCACTTTTAGCTTCCTCATAACTCGAAGGTTCCAAAACAGCCACACTACACCTCTGATATATATCAGTCAGAGTTCTGGTCCCTCTAACTGGAACATCATCCTCCAGCTCGTCAGGTTCCAGAGATACCTTCTTCTGCTTGTCTTGTGACTCTTCTGTCCAGTCCCATTGTTCATCTTCAAAGAACTGAACATCTCTGCTAGTGATCACCTTCCCTGTATGTGGTTGATAGATTCTGTAGGCTTTTGATATTGAACAATAGCCAATAAAGATTCCAGATTCAGCTTTCTCTCCCAGCTTGTCTCTTTTGACCTGTGGGATATGAGAAAAACACAAACAGCCAAACACTTTTAGATTTCGTAATATTGGCTTGACACCAAACCAAGCTTCAAAGGGTGTCTTCTTCTCCAATACCCTTGTAGACAGTCTGTTCAGAAGAAAGACTGCTGTGTTTGCTGCTTCTGCCCAAAACTCTTTTGGCAGATTCTTCTCATGTAACAGACATCTAGTCATCTCCATGATGGTTCTATTCTTCCTTTCACTGACTCCATTTTGTTGTGGAGAGTAAGGAGCAGTAAGTTGATGCTCAATACCAGCTTCTTCACAGAAAGAGTTAAACCTCTGTGAAGTGTATTCTGTTCCATTGTCAGATCTGATGACCTGAATCTTGCAGCCACTTTGGTTCTCAACCCATCTCTTAAACTTCAGAAACACCTCAGCAACTTCTGACTTTTGCTTCATGAAGTAAATCCAGCACATTCTAGTATAATCATCAATGAAGATAATGAAATACCTGCTGCCATTTAGTGAAGGAGTCACATGTGGACCACAGAGGTCTGTATGGATCAGCTGCAGCTTCTTTGTAGCTCTCCAAGTTGATTCTTTGAATGGAAGTCTCGTCTGCTTGCCCAACAAACAAGACTTGCACCTTGTGATCTCCTCCTCCATACTCGGTAACCCTGTTGCCATCTCATTCCTCTGCATAAACTGCAACCCTTTGTGATGAAAGTGACCCAACCTCTTGTGCCATAACTCTGAATCACTAGCTTGACACTTGAATGCCACTTGCTCCTTCTCGAGAGGATTCAGAGAGAAACTCTTCTTCTGCATTTTGATTCTGAACAGCTTCTGTCCATCTGAATCAAATATCAAACACTCTCCTTCTTCAAATACCACCTTAAATCCCTTTTCTACTAACTGACCGACACTTAGCAAGTTCTGATCAATCTCAGGGACATACATTACATCAGAAACAAACTTTGTTCCAGCACAACTCTCCATTGCTACAGTCCCTTTACCTTTCACTTCTAAATACTCACCATTCCCAATCCTCACTCTTGACTTCAATGACTTGTCAAGATCAGTGAACAACTTCTCATCACTTGTCATGTGGTTTGTACAACCACTATCAACAAGCCAACTATCACATGGAGTACTAGAAGAGAAACAAGAAGCAACAAAAAGTTGATCTACCTCTTGTTGAACTGCAGCGTGTGCTTCACCTTGATGCTGATCTCCTTTCTCTTTGCAGAACTTCTCAATGTGCCCAAGCTTCTGACACTTTCTGCATCTTACATCTGGTCTCTTCCAACACCTAAAGTGTGGATGATTCTGTTTTCCACAATGCTTACACGAAGAATACCTTCCCCAATTGTTCTTCGAATTAGCAGCATTGTTCTCTCTCGCAGTAGCTTCTGAACCACTACCACTATTCCACTTCTTCCCTTTCCACTTCTTGTCTTTCTCTCTAACATTCTGCTGTACCTTGGCCTGTAGAGCTCCTTCGGCACTACCTTCTAGCCTCATTAACCTCCTCTGCTCTTGCGCTTGCAAAGCACTTAGCAATTCGGCAAATCGAATCTGAGACAAATCCTTGGTATTCTCCAACGAGGCAATTGTTGCCTCAAACCTTTCGGGCAAAGAGACAAGAATTTTCTGCACTAACCTATTGTCAGAGAGATCAGTGCCTAGAACTCTTGCCTGATTTGCTATGTTTATCAATTTATCAGAATACTCCTTAATTGTCTCAGACTCCTTCATCTGAAGTCTCTCGAATTCTCTAATCAGATTCAGCCCTTCATACTTCTGATCCTTTCATCTCCTTGATACTCGGCTTTAAGGAAATCCCAGATAGCTTTTGCTGATTCGCAAACCATAATTCTGTTGAAGATGGCAGGTGAGACAGCAGCATATAAACAAGACTTTGCCTTTGCTTTCCTTGTAACCCTCTCCTTGTGATACCTGATTTGATTTATGGTTGCGTTGTCAAGAAGGGGAGCAACTTCATAATCTTCTTCTATTGCTTCCCAAAAATCACAACCCTCTAGATAAGCTTGCATCCTCACTGACCAGGCTTGATAATTTTCTCCATCAAACATTGGTGGAGCCATAGCTGAAAAACCACTCGATCCAGCCTCCATCTTGCCTTCGTCTTCTTTGGATGCAAACACACTCTCAATCAATCTCACAAGTCACTCACAGCACAGCCCCTTAAGATCAAGAGAGCTCTGATACCAATTGTTGCGTTTTGGAGGATTTAGAAGGACGTTAGAAGCAGAATTGTTGCTTCTGAAGGATTCAGAAGCACGTTAGAAGCAGTTCTATTTCTGCTTCTGAATTGTTTTGAAGGACATTCAGATGCACAAAACAGAGCAGAATGTAATCCAAGAGAAAGATCGTATTGAAGAGAAAACTTTCGACTCTCTTATTATTCCGAAAGATTGTAACACTTAAATACATACTCCAAAACAAATCTTTATCCTAAGATTCTAATCAAAACAGAATATTTGAATAATAAAACAGGAAACTATCTAGTAGATTCAAATCTTAACAAAATCTAATCAAATCTCAAAGATAGAATTGCTAAAAACAAAATATTCTGCAGCCTTGATACACAACAGTATGCTTTGGCACATCATGTTGCTTCAGGTTCAGAGCGCTTCTTTGGACACAGTTGTAGATTGATATACGATTTTGTGCGCAATACGAACGATGACTTACTGATCGGGAAAAAAAAACAAACTAGTATTTGATTCAGATGAATGCTGTATATTGGAGAAAATGCTTAGAGCAGAAGGATGAATAATGAGTTGTGTGTATCACGTAGTAAGCTCAGTTCACGCCAATGTGAAATTGAACATTCGAAGATGATCAAGACAAGGGACCTAAGATGCCGTGCTTGGTACACAACACTTCGCACCCAAAAATTTGACCTACAATAAGAATTAGGAAAAGGACATCTGGCCATGAGAACGAACCTTTGGACATTAATAATTAGGTATATGGCATGGGTTTGATTTCTATCATCAAATGCCAACGACTCGCTCGAGTTTAGACTCGCACTTACCTGATCCACAAGGTCAGCTGATATTCGGTAAGGCAACTTGGTAAGCTCCTACGGATTATGACGAAGTGTTTTCTCGGAAAGAATCTCACTCAATGCTTGTCATTGAAGGTTTCTAACTTTACACTTGAGTCTTTGCAATTTCTAGGATTCTTCAATGAGTCTTGATGGCTCAGAATTCAGATTGTAGGTTCTTCTCCTCTTCTTTTTCTGTGTAGACTCGAGGGTCAGCACGTATCTGCAGCTTCAAGGAGATAGAAGGGGTTTCTCATGCTGATATTGCCCTTCCTTCCCAGTTACTGTCAGATAGGCAAGTATTTAAGTCATCCAGGATTTTCTAGAAGCGAAAATCGTGCAGCTGTTTCGATTGGTCTGTGAGTCAGATTAATGCTACTCCATGTAATGCTTAGAATAAAAGGATGAAAATCCTCCGGATATGATTTACAGACAGCTATAGCACTCTCTTTGTTCTCTCTTTTTTTTTTTTAACACTCCTTGATTCAACCACCTCTCTCTCATGTTTTATCTAACTTACTGTCGAAAAGCTCATCCTTTGATTTATGCCACCGACTCGGGGATCTTCTCATCAAAGCTTTCTAGTAGAGATGCTCTGTACTTGGATACGATCACGCAGAGTATACCCAGCACGAAGCTCCTACTTTCATGACAAATTATTGTCATTCTTATTGGTGATGGAGGCATAGATTTCTTCCAGCATCCGGCCCTTAGTCTCGGGAACAACCTTCGCGATGAATATAACACCAGCCGCGCAGACGCCCCCGTAGATAAAGAATGTCCCTGAAGCAATAGCAGAGAAGACTGAAATCAAGCAACGGAGGAGTGTAAAGAGAGATGTTACGAGAGATTTTGAAGAGATGCACCTGCTGAGCTCCATTCAAACAAGTAGCTGAAAGTACAGGAGATAAAACAAGATCCTACCCAGCTGACCAAATTAATTAAGCTTCCAGCTGAGCCCTTCACATTTATTGGGAATATCTGTGATGAGCAACCGCACCATTCAATGTAGACCTTTTGTGATGCGGAGAGTATTAGCGATGCGTTTTTGGATTGGTTGGATAGACAAAAATCCCAGCGGAAGTCGAAGAATTGATGACTTTGGAGCTCAAACAATTTTCTTTATTTTATTTTATTTCAGCAATTTTATCGCTTGCTGGCGTTTTTGTAATTTCATGGTTATTTTTAGAGACCTAATAGGGCTAGGGTTACACCTGATATAAAAGGTGTTTTTATGATGTTTTAGGAGACAGAATATTTTGATATCAAATTTTGAAGATTGTTATTACGTTTCTGCGACTTTTTCGCTTCTCTACGAGTTTACGCTGCGTCAGGTGGTATCAGAGCCTATGGCGACTGGCGGAAGAGGCGGTGGTCTTCGTGACGATGATCAGGAGACTGGAGCCCCGATCCTTGGGGACGATGCGTTGCAACGTTTGGAGCAGCGTTTGATGGAACGTCTAGATCAACGAATTGATCACAGGCTTCATCGCATCGAAGAACGATTTGGTGAATTGGTGGATCGATTTGAAGCTCTCGGCGTTGATGTGAACCAGAATAGACAGCATGGCAGAAGGCCAGGGGCAGATATTGCTCATGGTGACCCTGTCGTTAGACCTGTTCCTGTCCGCAGGTAGAATATCCCTTTATTTTCAGGGAGTTCGGAAGAAGAGGAAGACGAATCTACTGAAGAAGAGGAACATGCGGGTTATGGAGACGGGCCTCGTTATGGAAGACATCATGGGGGATATGACGGGAGACGACGTTACGATAATCACGAAGGTAACGACTTTAAATTAAAGGTTGATATACCTTATTTTAATGGGGGATTGGGAATTGAGGATTTTCTAGATTGGATTGCTGATATTGATAAGTTCTTTGATTATATGGAGACCCCTAGCAAAAAACGAGTTCGATTAGTAGCCTGTAGATTGAAAGGGGGTGCGTCTGCATGGTGGAAGAGATTGCAGAATAGGAGGGATTGAGAAGGAAGAGAGAGAGTTAGAACTTGGCACAAGATGAAGAGGCTGCTAAAGCAAGAGTTCTTTCCACTGATTATGAGCAGATTATGTTCCAGCAGTACCAACGCTGCCAGCAGGGTACTCGGACTATACATGAGTATACGGCGGAATTTATGAGGTTGGCGGAGCGAAATAATTTGTCGAAGACGGAGGGACAACAGGTAGCCAGATATCTCGATGGATTAAAACCCTTCATTCGGGATAAAATCGGAGTGCAAATTCTGCGGAATCTATCTGAGGCGAAGAACATGGCGATGAAAGCAGAGTTAATGCTGCAGGAAAGGGGTAGGAGGAACGGTTATGGAAACTTTGGGGAAAGCAATGCCAGCAGTTCGATGGGGAAGAATGTGTATAGAAATCGCTCTAACATGGAACAACGTCCAGAAGACAAAGTGGTAGGGAAGCCCTCTGTGAGCGAAGCGAAGGACAAGGGGACGCAAGCACAGAGAACTGCGACTCCTAATCCTTATGTGAAACCGGCGGCGATGAAGTGCTACTGGTGTAATCAACCTGGGCATCGATCTAATGAATGTCCTCAGAGGAAGACTGTAAACGTGGCAGCGAGAGAAGAGAAGGAGGATGAATATTACTGTAAACCAGATGGTGAGGAGGAAGAAGTCGACGATGAGGACGAGGAGGAGACAAATTGCATAGTGCGCAGGATGATGTTAGCTCCAAAACAAGAAGATGACTCGTAGCGCCATCAGTTGTTTCGAAACAGGTGCACTATTTTTGATAAAATTTTTGCTGTGGTCATTGATAGTGGTAGCATGGAGAATATTGTTGGGAAGGAAACAGTAAATAAGCTGGGAATACCTGTGGAAAAACATCCTAACCCATATACGTTAGGATGGATTAAGTCTGGAGTAGACAGTATTCAGGTGACTAAACGATGTAAGATTTCTTTTTCCATTGGTAAATATCATGATGAGCTGTATTGTGATGTGGTAGATATGGATGTATGTCATGTGCTATTTGGGCGGCCGTGGCAATATGACGTAGATGCGCAGTATTCGGACAGAAGCAATCAATATAATCTGGTGAAGGGCGGAGTGAAGAACACGTTGCTGCCCTTGAAGAACAAAGGGAAGCAGGCTGTTGGAAATAATTTCCTTACTCTTACAAGGAAATTTGAGGCTGAAGTTAAAGAGACCCGACAGATTCACGCGCTAATAGTGAAGCAGGCATTCGAGACAGAGGCTGGGTTACAGGTGGAGGAGCAGCCCGAGTTGGTTAAGTCCTTATTGAAGGAGTTTAGCGAGCTGATGCCTGAGGAGATTCCAGATGGGTTGCCGCCCATGCGTGATATTCAGCACCATATAGACTTAATTCCTGGTGCTAGTCTGCCTAATCTACCGCATTACAGGATGAGTCCTAAGGAGAGCGAGATTCTAAAAGAGAAGGTGGAGGAGTTGCTGCGAAAGGGGCATATTCAAAATAGTATGAGTCCTTATGCTGTCCCTGCTTTATTAACACCTAAGAAAGATGGGAGCTGGAGGATGTGTGTGGACAGCAGAACTATCAACAAAATAATTGTGGGCTACAAGTCTCCCATTCCGAGATTGGATGACATGTTGGATAGGCTGCACGGGGCTAAGTTGTTCTCGAAGCTGGACTTGAAGAATGGATATCATCAGATTCGTATTCGACCCGGAGATGAGTGGAAGACGGCTTTCAAAACAAAGGAAGGGCTGTACAAGTGGTTGGTGATGCCGTTCGGACTTTCTAACTCTCCGAGCACCTTCATGAGGCTTATGAATTAGGTTTTGAAACCTTTTATTGGCAAATTCGTTGTAGTTTATTTTGATGATATCCTGATTTATAGCAAGACTGAGGAGGATCACTTGATGCACTTGAGGGAGGTGTTGACAGCATTGCAGGCCAACAAATTGTACATAAATCTTAAGAAGTGCAGTTTTCTAACTAACAAACTGCTTTTCTTGGGATTTATTATAACTGCTGAGGGAATAGAGGTGGATGAGGCGAAGGTGAAAGCAATTAGAGAGTGGGCTACACCTAAAACAGTTTCAGAAGTTCGAAGCTTTCACGGGTTAGCTACTTTTTACAGGCGTTTTATAAAGAATTTTAGCACTATCGCAGCCCCAATTACTGAATGCATGAAGAAGGGCAAATTTTTATGGGGAGAGGAAGCCGATAACAGTTTTGCTATTCTGAAAGAAAAGTTGTGTACTGCACCTGTTCTTGCTTTACCTGATTTTGATAAACTGTTTGAGGTAGATTGTGATGCTAGTGGCGTGGGTATAGGAGCTGTTTTGTCTTAGGAGCGCAGGCCTATTTGCTATTTCAGTGAGAAACTTAGTGAAGCAAGACAGAAGTGGAGCACTTATGATAAAGAATTTTACTCCATTGTACGGGCTTTGAAGATGTGGGAGCACTATTTGATCGGTAAAGAATTTGTGTTCTATTCTGATCACTAGGCATTGAAGTATTTGAATAGCCAGAAGAGGATCAGTAAGGATATGCATGCAAGTTGGTGTCAATTCTTACAAAAATTCCCGTTCAGATTACAGCACAAATCAGGTGTGCATAATGTTGTAGCAGATGCATTGAGCAGGAGAGCTGGCTTGCTGATGACACTGCTGTTGACACCTGGTTTTTAATCATCCATTCTCTTTTAAAATTAATAAAAAATCCATAAAAATTCATAAAATGAAAAAAATCAACTTTGGGGACCTTGGCCAAGCCTAGGGAACCAATTTTGACCAAAAAATGATTTTCCATATTTTCCGTATTTTTCGGTATTTATTTATTTATTTATTTTCAAAAATTAATAGAAAATCCATAAAAATCCATAAAATCAAAAAATCAACTTTGGGGACCTTGACCAAGCCTAGGGAACCAATTTTGAACAAAAAATGATTTTTCATTTTTTTTGTATTTTTTTTTATATTTTTTTCGAAAATTAGGAAAATACTTGAAAAAAAAATATAGAAAAAAATAGCATTTGAGGTCATAAAAATATGAAAAAAAAATTAGTCAGTATTTTTCTTTTAATTTGTTTCTTCATTTTGGTCGAAGAAAATTTACAAAAATCAATCTGGGATCTGGAATTAATTTTGTTAATCGCATTTCAAGTTAATTTAGAAAATTTTAGAAAATTCATTTTAGTATGTAATTTTCGTTTTTTTTTTTTGCACTTTTGGAGTCGTGACATTGTTCGCTAATAGTCTAAATTTTTCAACGGCCTAATGGTGCATTTTTCGTTTTTTGCGTTCGATTTTCCGAATTCAATTCATCATTTGAAGCATTTCACTGTGGAGCACAGTAACGATGACTTTCTTGCAAAACTTGTTGAGACCATGCAAGATACTAGAGTAGGGAAATGATCGGGTGCCTCTCAGTTTTCTTCTCACCTGGCAAAATGAGAACTGGTGTTTCGTCAAAATCCATCAACAAGTCAAAAGATTTCCAGCTTAAGCCTTATCTGAGTCTTGCTATATTGTGGAAGATGTTTCTCTGGCTCTACTGGCCCTTTGGGGGGGATCCTCCAGAAATAGACTCCTCACTGCATCTACGTGACTTTTCCGTCCGCGTGGATGAAGCGCATAATCACGTTTCTTATATGCCGTGCCCAAGATGTATACTGGATGAGCCATTGTTGAAGTTATGATACAAGCTGGATGATACTCTTTAAACTCCCTCGTGAAAAATGGATACTTTCGTTTAAACTTGAAGAGGGGATTCTCGGTTCCGACAAGTAAAAACGCACGCACACAAGCACAGACCCTCCATTTTTTTGTTTTCGGTGAAGAGAAGAGAAGTCGAGTGGAAGACAAAACTGAGTGGCATTTTGGGTGGAGCTCGTGGGAGACCATGATGAGGAAATAAAAGAAAATCCCACAAAAATCGTCCAATCGTGAACGTGGCAATGATCAACTTCATCTAAGGCTACCACATGCAAAAGTCTGGTGGGCTTAAGTTCAAAAGGGAGCGTGTACATGGGCCGCACACACGAATGAATTGTTTGGTGACTAGAGGGATGGTTTCAGGAGACCATTCACTTATGTTGGAAAGACTATATGCATGGGAGAAGAAGCTCTATGAAGAAGTTAAAGCTGGAGACAACATAAGGAAATTGCATGAGAGGAAGTGTACGCGGTTGAGAAACCAGGACGTTGGAGGAGATGATTGGGCCCTCGATAGACAGAACCAGGGCTGTGGTGAAAGATTTACATGCTAGGATCTTGGTAGTGATTTGCGGTGCCGAGTCAATTTCTAAAAAAAAAAATTCAAAAAGCTTCGCAACAATGAACTGCAGCCTCAAATTCTCAAGCATTTAAAGGGCCTTACTCAAATTTGGAAAATTACGCTCACGAGACCCAGAACAAGAGTTCAACGAAACCGCTTAAATTGTGGGGTTTGCATGAGCATACTTCTGCGCCGATTAGAGGTTCTTCAATGATCATGTTTCGAAGAATCAATACCATTGGGATGAACGCGGTATCTGCAGGATCGAGGGTAGAGAGGATTATTTCCATTGTAAGAAATGAAGAGGTTGCTATTCAAAGTCAATGAGGGATGCCCATCACTGTGTCAAAAGGGCAATGCGCCATATTTACCCCGCGTCTGCTTCGAGCACCTGTTCCATATGATGAAAGATATCATTATCTTACCATGTGGACACACCATACTTTAGGGATACGTTCGAGAAAATGGAGTAGCACTTTAGCGGAGTCAAAAGTGGAGTCAAGATCCTAAAGAGTCCATGCGGTGAAGTAAAAAAATGGAGTGGGATGCTTTCAGTGGGGAGCACTAAACAAAAGGAGAGTTTCGGCCAACTAGAAAAGTGGGAGAGGCAACGATAAGTGGGACTTTCGGTGGCATAATTTAATAAAAAGGAAGTGCAAATACAATTAACGGGATTTATGGAGAAAAATACTGGCAAGTTTAGGAAAGAACTTCGGACTCTTCTTCTCAGTGCGCAGGACAAGGCAAGCGATGTACCTCAACAGTTCTGAAGGTGAAGAAGAGGAAACTCATGACAGCGAGGCTTTAGAGACTCTTCTTGCTAAGATATTCGCCAGTATTTCATCTGTCAAAGTAGCATATGCCTAGTCACAATTTGCTCAGTTCTCTTTACGGTGATGTGGGGATTTAATCCACAGACCAAATGATTGTTTCCGAGTTAAAGAACCTGTCCGAATTAAGGCAACGTTATGTGAAGAGATAGTTTGATATTTCTTCTGACCGAAACTTAGGAGCAGAGGTCTCTTTTGAGAACATACGCAACAATAGGCAAGAAGGTGGAATTTCGGCAGACAGCCAAGGACTCTGAACTTGCAAGCTAGAGGAAGTAGTTGGGGTTGTTGAAGGTCAAAAAGGAAAATAGTGAGTGGGGATAATCGTGAAAGACCATTATGATACAAAAGGGCCACTTGCGTCAGGGAAGGGAATTTTTTTTGGGTTCTGATCATATCACTTGCTCC
>JAGVVM010014018.1:0-11167 GCA_019149425.1 Psidium friedrichsthalianum
CAACACGTTTGCTGGAGGGCCTTACGACATGCTTCTGTTATGGCCACGGGGGGATCAGAGAAGGAGCCATCCAGGATTTTGTTCGCAATCCAAAGGTTCGCAGCGTGAGAGTAGTGAATACCGTCCCAGCTCACGTGTCTGGAAGGATCGCTGCAGGAATCCCCAGAAACTTCAACTCCATCCACTGCGATTTTCATCCCGCACGGTACCAAGTAATCTCCGTCGCGGCCGCAACAATAGCTGAGGGGATCGACGAAACCTGTGCGCACCAAATTGAGCCCGTCAGAAGGGTTATCCAAACATGTCCGAACCGAGACTGCAAGAAAGCACTTGTTGCAACATGATATTACTTGCGATGGAAGAAAAAATTAGATGACGATATGGACTCACCATGCTTCTTTGCTTCGCTTATAAGCATGAATTTCGCAGAATACATGTCAACATAAGTGAGAACCGCATCGGTGAGTTTGGCCCTCAGATCAGAGACTCTTTCCTCGAGCTGCCTGTTAAATTCTTGAGCTATTTCGTTGTGTGACTTCACGCAGCCCATTCCGTCCACCTTATCAGGCTGCACGGCGGAAATGTGCCTAGCAGTCATGGGTATGCAGCCGATGGGACCTGTGTTGTGTATCCAGAAAGCTCTTGCCCCTTCTTGGTATAGCTTCTACAGCAACAAAGAAGCAAGGTGAGATCTAGATAAAACACGCATGCTTCCAGATCACGAGACATTACAGGAGTTTAGCATCTCATAATTTGAAGTAAGAAGTTAGGGTCTCATGCTCACAACAACATTTTGGTTCAGCAACAGCTGGTGCAAAAGGACTAAACCAGACTGGAGGCATGGTCAACTACATTAGCTACTAGCACTACCATCGAAAACTAGCAGAAGCATAGAAGAGAGCGCACAAGAAATTGCTACGTAAACCGAGTGAGCAACGCTAGAGGTGATCGATCCAATAGGCCGATATCATTATTTCTGATTCATGTCTGATAGACATAAGGACTTGTACCTGCCTCCGAAGGACCCTTCATGTGTTAACATCAATAGGATGAAGAAACTGTATTGACCGTAGGAAATGTAACTAGATGAAGAATGAGAATCTCGATCCACGACATCAAATCCACCCGGAAGTTTGTGGGGTCAACGACACCTATCTCGACATAGGTTGAGTTAAATTCTTATGTAGGTGGAACATGTAATCCTTTCAGTGATAAAGTAGTATGACAGCAGAGCCTTTTGTTTTTCTCGGCTAAGTAACAGAAACCTTCAGTTTAGGAAGATGCAATACAGAGGCTGCAAACCTCAACAACTGAAGCAAAATGATGTGTGATGTTGGGAATAGAGGCCTGCACTTGTTCTTCTGTCATAAATTTAAAGCGGCATGGAGATCGTTTTGACCGATGTCGAGAGTGTATAGAGCCTTGGAGAAGTCACCCGGCAGTGGAAGACGGCTTTTGACACCGTTGCTGAATAGCTCGTTGGTCCGCACCTTAAACTGTTGGAACTGCAGAAGCTGTACATCGAGAGAGATAGGGCTGAATCTTGCATCAAATGCTCTGCCGTCGATTGGCTGGATGGTAGAGCCTCCAGTGGCGAAATTCGCTCCATGGCGATAATCAGAACCTACAGAGTCCAAATATGCGGATACAAATGGCAAACCAAGTTTCTCGGCTGCACAAAAAGATGACAGCAAAGTTAGCATCACGCTTAAGGAGAATCCCAATCCAAGGCCATCTAAGCGGGAGAACTATGGATCGGCACAGAACACGGCGAACTGTTTAGCTACATCTAACAGGAGGCAAGCTTATAACAAACTAGATCATTGAGCGAGCAGGAAATCAAACCACAGAAGAGAAAAGCAATCCTCACAGAATCAGGAAAAATCATCTGATATTCCTACAGAGAGATCATAATTTCGGAGTCAGCGCACACCCTCAAGTAAAACACACCTATGATATCAATAACGACTTGGCCATCCGAGAATCGGCCCGATGATTTCCCAAAGAAGCTGCTCCCGTAAGGCAAAGGGAGCCGGTAAAACGCGGCCGACCGACCACCGGTGTCGGAATTTGAATCTCCAAAGTTGTAAATTGCCGGGAAGCGGCAGACCCCCGAGTCCGGAATGTCCAGCTACTACTCTCTGTTTTCCTAGGCATCAAGACTGAAAACGCAATAGCCACAAGGACTCCAATCACCACTGTCGCAATGCCCCTAGCGAGCCCAGAGTTTTGCTTCCCCATATGCAATTGGGCTTCTCTTGTTCCAACCATCTAAACTAGACAGTCGGAAATATCAGAGAAATCACTTCAAAGCTAGATACAACTGGCTAGAGTGGTGATTCCAAGGGAGGTTCTTGTGTGAGAGAAGATGTTGGATCTAAAACAAGCAGAACAGTCTCCAATGAACAAAAGCATACGCAAATGAAACTTCTGATGCTGCTAAATAGCCGATCCTCATGAACAGCAAGAACCAGAGATGCTAAAACAAGAAATTCGAACAGAAAAGCAAAAAGGGTAGGACAGTAGACGTCACTGCGAACACCTGAGAAGGAAGAACTGTCAAACCCAATTCTTGTTGTAGCTCTTGCCTTCGGTGGAAGACCCAAAAGGGCACCTTCCCAGCTTGAGAACGAGCGAAGGTTTCTGTAGTTTCGGAGAAAAGAGAGAGAGAGAGAGAAGAGCAGCAGCAGCAGCAGCAGAATGGTCGGCAAATCTTCAAGCTTTTCCGCAATGGTCAGCAGCGCTTCGCGCCTGAATTCTACATCCTCGCACAGGAGTCAAACACGGGCGACGCACGTTGTTTGATATTGAGTGGTAAAGCGTTTTGGCCAAAACAAGAATCAATTGATAGAAGTATTCAGCTGCCACGCATCATCATCAGCTTATGTTATAATTCAAACAATGCACACGAACTTGACCTCCTATGGTGACCCATTTCATCAATTCAAAAAATTTAGACGTTAAGTAGTTTAATTTAAACCCAACATTTCATAATGCATGTAAATATCTTTAGAGATCGCTCTACAATTACTTGTAAAACACATCGTAAGAGCTCTTCACTCCGATAATTACTCCGAAAGAGGACCGTCATTTGGCGGGGGCATTCTTGTAGCTTCGGACAATCCAACTTTCAAGAAAAAGTGATGGTATATATTCTCTGATTCGAATTCCAAACAATGTAATGGTTGCAAATAATGGAAGAAATATGGATTGTTGAAGAATCAGAACGTAAGCAGTGAAGGTGTGGGCATTTTCTCGTCACGGTTGAGAATTTAAGGTAGTATTATTGGTTGGGGTCAAGTCGCTGTCTTTGCCACTTCGGCCTCGTCTTTTGCCCTTTGCCCTTGTTTCTCTGTCTCGACACTAGGATGTTGTTGTCTTCTTGATTGATCATTGAAGCCTGTACAAAGCTAAAATGTTGCAAGTGAAAATTAGACTTCTCTATATTGTTGCTGTTATCTTTTGGGGAGGAAGAGAAAGACTATCGTTATTTTTCTCATTGATGACAGAGAAAGTAAGTAGACAAATTGCATTTTGAAAGGCATGAGTAAAACTACTTTAATGGGGACTCGGTTCTCTTGCTCGCGTTGCTTATTAATTGGGCATTTTGAATCTAATGATTATATACTCTTCAAGATCCACTTTATAATAATAATTATTTTTTGCTCCATTTCTCATTGAAGGGAACCGATTCCAATACATTGCAGCGGAATTACTTGGAATTAATAAGCTCCACAATCATCTTGAATCGCTAATTGAGGAGAACGTCACAGAACGAACGCACCTCAATTTTTCACAGATTAAATGTACCCTTAGCAGCCTCTCGAAAAGATCGTCCATCCGTTTGATGTTGGAATTTGCCGTTAGTTTTCTCCTACTATTCTTCACTTAGAAGAAAAAGTCATTCTTCCTCATGAACGTGGGAAATTGATGTGAACATTATCACGTTTGAAAGAGTAATTGCTTTTGGCAGTTAACTCTTGGATGGGTTAATGGGCCTGAGTTAGCCCATCTTGAGCGGCTCGCCCTCTTGAGCGGCTCACCCATTTATACAACCCACACTCATAAATAGAAAAAGGAAGAAGGAACAAAAGAATAAAGAAACAAAAGAAAACAAGACCAAATGAAGGAGGGGAAAAAAATTAACTAGAGGTCCTTGAAACTCTTTCCAAATTGTTCCGCAGGGTTCTTGAACTCTTTTGTGTGCAGTTGGGTCCTGGACTATATGCTTTTTTGTTTGAGTCGTTCCTTCCATCATACTTATGAAGGGAATGCTCACGGGGCATCATTCATGACTTTTTGAGAAAACTTGTAACAAAATCAAGAATGCAAAATTAAAAATAGAAATGAAGCTAGATAGTTATTTGGAAATTAAAAAATAAGCAAATTTTAAAAATGAAAACATGTGTGTTCATTCGCGATGTAGATCAATTCCTGTCGTCAAAGCAGCGGTGGAGTCAAATGACCCTAGTGGGATGACTGACTGCTTGAGGTCGCTTGAATCCTGACGACAAGATGTTGAGGATTGCTAAACCCCGGTGAGCAACAATTGGGTCATGTGACTCGGCAAGAGGTTAGAACGTTGCATTTCTATTTCATTTTAATAGAAAAACTAAGTTGAGCAAAAATTATATAATTACAAACCTAATCGCATGAAAAAGAAGTCCGAGACCTGATTAAATAATTTAAAAATTATTTAGGAATCTCTGATATCTTTTTTCCAAAAAAAAACAAAAGTGGCTCTTTCCCGTATAAGCCGTCACAAAAGTAAACTAGGCAAGCCCGTTGGCTTTGAAAGTTTCTGTTTCTTTCAAAACCCCATGATTAGGGCTCGAAGGTCACCTCAGATAGGCCTTGTTTTGGTTTAGCATTTGAAATGAGTTTTTGGGGCTCTAAAGTTTCCTTGGTCAAATACAAATGGTGTTTGGCAACTTTTTGACTCATTTCAAGGAGATGCAATTGCATCTCAATACTTCCAAAGGCATTTACTCAAAGTACCTCTTGAGTGGAAGTTATATTTTCGAAATGCAAACTACAATTTTTTTTAAATCTTTTTTATTTTTTTTATTTATTTTTCTTTTAGAGAGTAATTAAAAAATAAAAACTTTTTTCAAAAATAAAAAAATAAAATAAAATGAAAATAATTAAAAATAGAATAATGAAAGTAAAAATAATTAAATAATTAATTTAAAAATAAAAAATATTTTTAAAATAAAATAATAAAATAATAAAATAAAAAAATAATAAAATATTAAAAATGAAAAATAAATTTGTTGAAAATTTTAAAAAATAAATATAAATAATTTAAAAATAAAAATAATTAAATAAAAATGATTAAAAATTAAAAAAATAGAAATAATAAAAAATAAAATATAATTAACAAATTAATTAAAAATTTTGGAAAAAATAAATAAAATAATTAAAACATCGAAATAATAAAAATAAAATATAATTAAATAAAGCATTAAAAAATTAAAAAATTGGAAAAACAAATAAATAATTTAAAAAATAGAAATAATTAAAAATAAATATAATTAAATTAATTAGTTTAAAATACATATATATTTTTTTTGAAAATAAAAATATTTTGAAATAATTAAAAATCAAATCATTTACAAAGGATAGTTTTTACCAAATAGCATTTACGTCAAAGTTGCATCCAAATGCACTTTTTAATTATAGTTTACCAAACAATATTTGCATTTCGCCAAACTCTTTAGCTCAAAGATATTTGTATTTTTCCAAAGTCCATTGGCCAAATGCTGAACAAATAGGCCCATAGTGAAAAGAGAGAGTGTCTTCAAGAAACTCATTCTCTGTTTTAGGCACCATTTATTTAGAGACAAATAAATATTTAGAAAATATTATTAGACAAAGAATTTTCTATTACCGACGACAAATTATATCTAAACATTTTCGTAGAGATGAAAAGATTCTAAAAAATTCATTCATTTTTTCTTGTAAATGATACAAGTACAAATAGAGTTTCTTATTCCTTACCCAAAAAAAAAACAAATAGAGTTCTCAATTCATTTCTAGGCTACATCTTCAAGTTCAGACACCCCTCCAAGATCAGCATGAACATTCTTATTCCAAATGGCGGTAACTAGGTCCCTCCCATTTGGCATCGCCCGCCATTGACGAGAATCCTGGCCCTCGATTTTGTCCCTCAAGAGGATGTTGTTGTCCCCAAATATATTCCTTTTAGCACGCTCGAATCGTGAAATCCACTAGTATTTTTTTTTTGTCGGAACAAGCATGCTTTCATTAAACAAAGGTCCCTGAAGGACATGGAACACTAATAGCGTCTAAACAAAGCAAATCTCAAAGTGGCTGGGGGGGCTTAGAAAGCCAATTATGAGAAAGAGACCCGTTTTTATGGGCCTTAGCAATCCAATCTGCGCATCTGTTTACTTCATGGGCCACAAATATGACTCAAGTTTCCTTAAGATTGGTGAACATTTCGCCGCATTCTTCGAAACCATTTCTCATGGGCCATGGACTTTGGTCCACTTCGTATAGGCCTTCAACAACAAAGACAAGTACGAGGGAAATCCAGCAGCTTCTATCTTCATATCTATCAAGTACACTTGACTTTCTCTCTCTTGAAGCTTCCCAAATTCACCTCAAACCCTCGCGCAAGGCTAGGGCTTTTGTTGTGGTTGCAGATTTGGCACGAATCGTCACGGCAAATCCATCGACCATAGTTCCATCGCTGTCCCTAAAGATGCTAGCAATGAGGCTTAGAATTCTCCCCCCAGACCATGATGCATCGACGTTTAGCTTCTGCCAGCCACGATCTAAAGGTATCCATCTTCCTACTTGAGAAGGTTCGATTTTTTTCGTTGTTGGTATCCTCTGCTGACCAAAGGACTCATCTTTGTGCAAATTAATGTGTTAGTTAAGGTGAACAGAGGGTAACCTGTTGACCTTGGAATATGGATGAGTTTCGAGACTTCCAAATTTGCCAAAGAAGACTTACGAGCTTTTTCTTTTTGTGTCGCCCAAGAGTTATCGATAAAAATATAGAAATCTACTTGTCAATTCGTGTGGATATTCCATAGAGATATATCAATGTTAACTCTTGGGTCTTCCCAGATGATCTTTGTCCAGTGGCACTGCGTGAAGATGTGTTCATTTGTTTTCGGAGCTTTATTGCAAATAGGGCAAATAGGATTAGGTAAAACCTTTCTCTTATAGAGGTTTTTTGTTGTTGTTGGAAGAGCATTTTGGCACACATTCCATAAGAATAGCTTCTTCTTAGGGCTGGTTTTTTAGCTTCCAGATAGAGCCCCAGAGAGATTGGAGAGGCTGATAAGATGTTGTTGCTTGATTTGTTTGTTGTTTCCCTGTTGAAGTAGGAATAGAGTTGTATCCCCTCATCACCGTGTATGTGTCATTCTTATTTTTGCTGTCCACACCAATCTATCCTTTTTTGGATAAATACACCGGGGAATGATAGTCAAGATTTCCAGCACCAAGCTTTGATCAAATCGGTTTCAATTTCTACTCTCTCTTTTTTTTTTTTTTTTTTGAATAGGCCAAATCCCTTGTGTCCTAGTCAATCAGGTCGACCCACAGGAAAGGGTAATCTCGGGTTAGCTAAGTTTACTAGAGACAGCCCACATGTCTTTCATCCCCAACAACTCATTTAACAATTTGATAACAAAATCTCTCACGACAATTAGCTTTGCTAACCCCGAGAGGCCTTGAGCTTTTTTGACTTCCATAGTTCCATTTGGGAAGTCATTCCTTTCAAAATTTGACTCCAAAGGGCTGATGGTGATTAGGCTAGTCTCCAAGCTTACTTACCTAGAATAGCCTTGTTAAAGGAGATGAGATCTTAAAGCCAATGCCTCCTCCATTTTTTCTAATTTTTAAGACCTCCAATGTTTCCAATGTAAACCAGTGTTGGAGCGTTTCGTTTCCACCAAAAAGAAGCAATCTTTTTTTCTATAGCTTCTGAATCAAAATAGGGATCTTGAAATGGACATAGCGTACTAGGGTAAAGCCTGAATTACTGTTTTAACAAGTATCTCTTGCCAGCTCTAAGACAACAATTTTTCTTCCATCTAGCCAGTTTCCTGTCTATTCAGCTAGAATCCAAGCAAACATATCCTTTTTTTTACTTGCCCCAATCTGATGGAATGCCTAAGTACTTCCTGGCTTCTCAATAATTGGAACTCTTAGCTCATTGGCCATATTGTACTTTAGAACTGTGGGCAGCCACTGCTGAAATAACCCCTGATTGTTCAAAATTATGGCTTGACTCGAGCATAAAATATTGATTACATTTTGCCAAATTCTGGCATTCTAACACTGTTCCATCCAAAAGAATACAACACATCAGCAAAAGTAGGTGTGAGAAAGTATAGGACAAAACCTGTTCAATTTGATCCCCTTGAGGCTCTCATCTTCCATAGCTTCTTTTAGCAGAAAAGATAGGACATTTGAAGGATAATGAATAAGGTATGGGGACAAGGGATCCCCTTGCCTAATGCTCGGGTTGGCTGGAAATAGGAGAGGGGTTCCCCATTAACTTTGAGCTGAAAGACACTGTAGAAAGGCATTGCTTAACTAAGAGCACCCATTTCTTATTGAACCCCATCTTAGAATATAATGCAACACAAAAAGTCTCATTTCACTCAGTCGTCAAGCCTTTTACTGGTCTAATTTTAGAAAGCTGAAATTTACTTTTCTTCTTCACACCCTCAGTTAATGAATTACCTCTTGCACTATACAATATGTTATCCTGGATTTGTCTAACTACCAAAGGCGCTTTGTTCTGCTACGATGAGATCGGGAAAACAACGCTTAAGTCTATTGGCCATAACCTTTGTGATGATTTGGTAGGAAATTGCATAGGCAATGGGCTTGAATGAGAGAGCTTCTGGGGTTGTGACTTGGGGGTGAGAGTGAGATTGTTCATATCGATATAGGGGTCAAAAATACTGATTTGGGGGTTTCCCAATAATCTCTCAATATTTTGGGATGATCAAGCCCAAAACTGCTTCGAATTTAAACTCTTTTTTCCTGTTGACCCACATGGGAGAGGTCGAAAAGTAGGATTGGGTTTGGGCCAAGGCCAATACCAGTAGAGCATAAGTTTCCGCATTCAAGATAGACCCTCCCAATTGAAGTTGCATAAAACTCTATCAAGCCTTTTTTTGAAAGTGCCTCACCATCCCTATGTTTGACCAAGTGCAGCACAGCCCTTGCTTTCAACAACATAAGAGCGCAATTTGCTAATTACGTGCGGAAAAGCAGCCATTCTATAATATTCCTCATTCGTCTCGCTAGAATTTTCCCAGGAAAATAAGATATCATGGAAGTCACCAACACAAATTCCAGGCAAGATGATAGTAGAGAATAAAGCGTAGCCTTTTGTAAAAGGCTATGGCTCTCTTGAAAAGTTGTCGCGCATGTAGGAAAGTATTTTCACTACCCCACTCTCTAGATCTTTGTAAATAAGGTCAATCAGTGGGGGGAACTCCAAGCACTCACTACCGCGATGTAACTTCATGGTTCCACATGACCATTAAATCCCCCAGCTAGACCCAAAGGATTATAAGAAACAGAATTTTGGAAGTGCAGTTTTCTCTTAACTCTATCCAACAGTTTATTATTGATGCCCCCCCTTTTTAATTACTTTGTGGAATACATTTCAAGCCACAAGAGCACCAGATGTCCTACCTAGTCAGGCAATCTTTATAACGCCTTTTTCCTCCTTCTCTAACAGAGGCCTTCGACCTTATTACAATGCAACGCGAGAGCCATCAAGGCCCTGACAGTGTGTCAGCCATGCTGCATATGCCTCCGGTGGCTTATTAGGGGCTAACACCAAAGCTCGAAAATTGAGCCATCTTCTTTTTTTTTTTTGACTAAATGGGAGGGTCAAGTAGTTGATTTCATGACAAGTATCTTAAGGCAGCCCCTTGAAAGCTTTGAGAGTTGCTGGACGGAAAATTTTTTTTCAAGTTGCTACTTCCGTCTTCTTCTTGATCTTCTTAGAAAGAAATGCTTGTTGTCATGGTTCTTTAGACATATCTCGGGTCATGGGGAATCCGAGAGGAGCAAAAACTTCCCTTGGTTGCTCTCTCTCATGGATTAGCCGCCAACTTTATGATCTCCTTTCCCTTCTTTGTTAATACTTCTGTCAATTCATAACCTCCATCTCCATTGGTTTGGGGGCTTGTTGATGCTCTGTTATACTAGGGGTTAGTGCTCTCCTAATTGGGTTTCAAGATAGTTTCATCAAAGTGAAAGTCAGGGGGTCTTTACCCAAAGAAAGCTCCAAAAGGGCTAGCCTCCTGGCTTCTGCTCTTAGCCACGGAGCCAAAGTTTACAGTCTCTGAATGTCTTCATTTCTATTCTTTTCTTGGTGCATGATGGCAATTAGTTATGAAGTGTCCAATCCTCCCGCAAGAGAGCCAAAAGAGAGGTAGACGCTCGTAGTGAAGTCAATCCAGAGCTGCTCATCTTGCAAATTCACTACTAATCCCGGCAATTGGGGATTTAGAGGTCTACTGGCAACTCTAATCTTAACCATCTTGCAGGACTCACTCCTTGGCTTCCATTTCACCATTAAGCACCTATCATATGCAAACCCAACCTACGTAGGACATGCTGCCATTTATCCACTGGCACCCAAAAAAAAGCACAATCAGAAAATTCATGACGATGAATAGGATTTGTATTGAGCTGTTGAAGGATAAGAGATTGCTTGAGAAAAGACCAAGGGCTAGCACAAGCATTTTCATCACCTCTTCAACCGAAAGTGAAAACGAATAACCCGACGAAACATGATACCCAACTCTTTAGCCTCCAGCTTTCCCTCTCTGGTAGTCAGGAATGCTTGTAGATTGATGTTCGGGTTAGAATACAACATTCCAGTAGAGTAAAGATACATAGATTTTGTTCTCCATAGGCATTTATCAAATACTCATTGATTGTCTTCCTTCAGTAGGTTATCAGTCTTCGACATAATGATGGTAACTTTTGCTCTTTGCTTGACTGCTCTATCCATGGTTATTGAGAAAGAGCTGCTCTAATGAAATTAGGGCCTATAGGTGGGATGTACACTGGGTAAGCTCCACCTCATTGGTATCAGAGCAACGAAGTGGTTTTTCTTGTTATCTTACTAGTATGTTGCTTATTTTATGCTCGA
>JAGVVM010014021.1:0-12281 GCA_019149425.1 Psidium friedrichsthalianum
CAGACTTAAAATTGCAGAATCCATATGCGCTGTATCCTCGATGACATTTACCGGTTTGCAGCATCATCTTGTACTCTTCACTTGTTGGAATTTTATTTGCTTTCTTTTGGGACAAGTGCTTCATGGTCCTTGCTCTTCTGGTAGGCTTGACGAATTTTCCATGGATCCGCCTTCCCACCATACTCCTCGATTCATTTCTTGGAGCTGCGCAAGCGAGATCGAACGGAAGGGCTTCACCAACGCTAGTTTCATAGTCATGCAATCTCTAAATTCAGTAGTTTTATGATACAATTAGAATATAAACCAGCATACGGGCCATTAAAAAAAAAAGAAAAAAGAAAATCTAAAGCAGCATGCATGTATGGATGGAACTTGTGCACATCCAGCAAGAAGTCGAGGTCTTCTTGGGGTTTTCATGTGCGTTGACTTTTGGATCAGTACGTGTTCGGTGGTTCATGGGAAGTCATGGTCTTCATGACGCGTTTATTAGTGATGTTTGCCCCCAGAAATTTCTAACCCATCGCGGGGGAAAAGGTTTCGTGGACCAATTTATGACGAGAAAGATCGTCGTAAATTCCCAATCACACGGTGTGGGATTGTGTAAATACCAAAGCGTCTCTTGCTTTTCCCAAAACGACGAGCATCGCTTGTGCAAGTGAAAACGATGGAGCTTAATGACATAAATCAGTTTTGATAGTTTAAAGGCTTCTGCGTTCATCATTGCAAAGCTTCCAAGACATAAATTTAATCCGCGTGGTTGATTGTTCTTTATAATGGATGAACTTTGATTTCGCGAAATCGTGATTGTGAAGTGGAAGCCCCTCCATCGCAAACTTCACGATTCAATAATTGATCAAAGTTTAAACCGGTGTGACAAATTCTAGAGTCAAAGTCTTTGTCGCGTACGCACCTCAAAAGTCAACAAGTCAACACCTTTGGATGCGTATTGCATGGGACCACTAAAACATGGTTTGTCTAGAGTAATCAGGCTCTTTTGTTGTTCTCGTGATGTTTGATCTTGGGCCATCGAAAAGGAAATAATCCGGGTTGATACATGATGAATATCTTTATGTAGCCTAATTTTCATGGCCACAACATATTATCACTTATCATGAGAAAACCATTAAAAAATTCTAAATCTACTACGTCAATTCAGTCTCAAATATTTTTTTTGGTCAATCTAGTCCATCCGGCAAATTTTGACTAGAAATTGCTGACTTTGATGTCACCCGGCCTAATGGCATCGCAAAATTTTGTGATTTTTTAAATAATTTTTATGTTTTTTTTTTTACTTTCTCTATTTTTTTCCCTTCTTCCTCCTGGTCTCCGAGGCCCCCCTCTAATGTGTGCCCATCTTGGCTAACCGCGCTGAGAGCTGAAATTCTCCTTGAACTTCCACAATCCAAACTGGAAGAACGCACCATAAGACTGAATGCGATAGGAAGCGTCCGCGGTGTGAATGATCGAGGAGAACGAGAGTGAGTCCCACGATGGGTCACAGGAGAGGACGCAGGATTTGGGGGTTTTGAGATGGAGAGAGGGAGAGTCTGATTGCGTACATGCGAGCGAGTTCAAAATCAAAGATTGTGCTCCTATACAAGACCCATGGATCACCGTTGCCCTAGAAGGACATTCGAAGTGAAATGGGAAAAAGCTGCAAAATGCGAAGTCGGTCAGAGAGCCTTTGCCGGGCGTCTAGGACCTTCTCTCAAAGCGGGCGAGGCTGGCAAGATCGACCCTCGCCAAATACCAACAAGGTCGACCTTGCCCATGTGAGGCCAAGCCTAGCTCGATCCTGGCAAGGGTGAGCCCCTCCGATGACTAGAGACAAAGAAGGAAAAAGGGGGGCAAAAAATTATTTGAAAAATAAAAACAAATAAAAATTATAAAATTATAAAATTTGTCCATGTCAACGCCAATGATGCCACGAAAACTGACCAGCATCCACATCAGAAATTAAACCAAAATTTATCGGATGGACTGAATTAGCACAAATACAAAAGGTTTAAAGCTCAATTGCAAAAAAAAAAAAGTTTAGGACTAATTGCCATAATTACAATTTTTCACAACTTTTTAAGTAATTATCTCCACTTATCATGCATTCCAATCTTACTGAAAAGACAAAAAAAAAAATAAATGATTGTCTAAGAAATGCTTCTCACATCTTATTGGTACTTAGGTAAATTCTATCCTAGCTAGTTTAAAATAAGTTTGACATGACTTAAATTACACAAGCCGTACCCTTTGTATCCTCGATTGCTATCACCATTAGCAGCATCATTTTGTCAATCAACTCTTCACTTGTTGGAATCTATTTGCTACTATTAGGACAAATACTTCATGGCCCTTTCTCTTCTTGTAGGCTTGATGCAGATTCCGTGGATCCACATTCCCACCATACTCCTCGATTAATTTCTCGGAGCTAGCAAGCAAGATTGAATAGAAGGGCTTGGCCAACGCTAATTTCAAAGCTCAAAAAGCTTCTGAAAATTTGTTTCATCGTGGGTCGTGACTTTGGATCGCTACTTAAGCTAGCAAGTGCCAAATAAACTACAGAACGATACTTCTTACGGCAAAATTCTCTTTTGGGATTGGTAAGCCATGGTCTAATACTTGATGAAGCATAATATCTTCTCTAAAGAGTGTCGACAACACTAAGATGATATCACCCGGATGCTCACCCATTATTGTTTCTAGTACTACCACTCATCCGTATAGTTTCGGACAATAAAGAATCTTAAACCTTTTACCCTTAAATCGCCTCATGATTTCTCGATGTAACCAAAGCTACCTCTTGTATCCCGCGGCCTGCTCTAACTGCTTACTAGGAGAAAATTTTCAAATTCAATCAAATCGGACACCATACAGAATAAGATTAGCGATGGGTACTGATACGGTAAAATTTCAAGCCGGGTGTCGTGACATAACGCGAACTTCGCAGCTTCGGACCATCGCTGACTCGATAAAATGGATGGGATTAGGACGTCAACAATGCCATAAGTTTCGGACGACACTCACTTTGATGTTATAACTTTTTTAATAATCATCTCAGTATCGTGTATTTGTTAAAAGGTGATCACTTAAATTACATCGATAATTTTCTTGCAGGGTTTGATTTTTTTTTATCAATAGTTGAAATTGCTTAAACAGACAAAAGCCTGATTATTTTACTTCGAAAGCAAACCCAAACTTTCCAGCCTGAGTCATCCATCAAGATTATCATATACTTGGCACCTCCTTTCAAGACAAAGATAATCAACATCGTGACTGCGAAGTGCCAGCCCCTCCATCGCAAATTTCAGAGTTAACCAATGATGAGTTGATTAGAAATCGAACCAGCTTACATATGAAAGTTTAAACAAATTCAAGAAGCCAAGGTCTTCGTCGAGCACGCGCTTCAAAAGCCAACAAGTCAGGGTCTTCGGTCCAGTATCGATTGTTGGACCGATAAATATGGTCCGTCTCAAGGGTAATCGTGCTCTTTTGTCGTTTTCTAGATGTCGGATCTTGGCCATCGTCGAGGAAACGTTAGGCAATTTTCCGTCTTTCATCGACTTGAAAAAAACTTTCAACTAAACAGACATGACCCTAAATAACACGTAGAGAGTATCCTTATGTAGCTAACTATCGGTGGCGACAATAACATATTGTCGATGATCAAGGCGTTTCAACCTTATTAAAAAGATGAAAACTAAATGATAAATCGATAACCGCTTCTCACTCCTTTATACTTGCGATCTATGTACTAGTAAAAAGAAAAAAAGTACCGTTTCATCGAGTGCTTGGCAAGAGTTTATTTTCGTGAAATTACATCAAGAATTCAAGTGTTGAATCAAATTAAATCTTATTGTAACATTTGTGTATTAATTCCTTCATGAGATTGAGAGATTATTTCATTAAGAATTGTGGAGCTAAACACTATGTGCGTTCTTGAATGTAATTGGAGCTGAGAAACATTGAAGCATCGCTTGTTCTATAGTGGATTTGTTGCTGCTCTTCCTGTGGATGTAGGTATGTACGATCAAACCACATATATTTAGTGCCCAATTATTTTCTTATTATGTCTATTTATTGTTTAATTGTTTGTTCCGCGCAACACGCCATGCAAAATAAAATCAACAATGGCTACGGATAAATGTCGCGCTAGTTATCGTGACATTGCTCAAACCCCATGGCTTTTGACCATTGCTTACTCGAGACAATTGGATGGGATAAGGAAGCCGTCAATGTCATATTTTTCGTAGGGTGCTCACTCTAGTGCAGTAACTTTTCAAGCGGTCATTTAACTGTCATAATTCTTAAAAGCATATCACCTGAATTACATCAATGATTTCTTTGCTAGAAATTCTTGGGTGACATTACCTTTCGACAAGCTACATTGGATGATTTAATATAACTTAATGCCACAATCAATTTTCAAGTAGGGAAAATTGGCACTGTAATTTTAGTGTTCGATTTTTAAAAGTTATGGTACTAATTTTCCGACAAGCAAAATATTCTTAGTCATGCAATCTCTAAATTCAATAGTTTTATGATTCAATTAGAATATAAACCAGCATACTGCCCAGAAAAAAAAAAATCTAAACCAGCGTGCATGTATGATTCAATTTTTGGAGCCTTTTTTCTTTTGATTGACAAGCCTTCAACTTATGAAGAGAAAGATCGTTGTAATTCCAATCACCCGGGGTGGGATAGTGTAAAAAACCGAAACGTCTCTTGCTTTCCCAAACCACAAGCATCGCTTGGGCAAGTGAAAACCATGGAGCTTGATGACATAAATCAGTTTTGATGGTTTAAAGACATAAATTTAATTCGTGCAGTTGATTGTTTCTTTAAAATAGATGAACTCTGATTCCGTGAAATCATGATTGCAAAGTGGCAACCCCTCCATCGCAAACGTCACGGTTCAATAATTGATCAGAATTTGAACCATCGTGACAAATTCCAGAGTCAAAGTCTTTGTCGCGTACGCACCTCAAAAGTCGACAAGTCCATTCGGACGTGTATTTTATTAATTGTTGAGACCACTAAACACGGTTCATCTAGAGTAAGCGGGCTCTTTCGTTGTTCTCACGATGTCTGATCTTGGGCCATCGAAAAGGAAATAATCCGGACCGATACGTGATGACATCCTTATGTAGCCGAATTTTCATGGCCACAAAATACTATCACTTATCACGAGAAAACTATTAAAAAAAAATCCTAAATCTATTACGTCAATTGAGTCGTAATTTTTTTTATTTGTGTCAATTTAGTCCATCTAACAAATTTTGATAGAAAATTGCTGACGTATGTGTCCCTTGGCCTAATGGCATCGCAAATTTTTTATCTTTTTAAATAATTTTTACGTTTCTAGTTTTTTTTCCTAAACTTTCTCCGTTTTTTTTCGTTCTTCCTCCTGGTCTCCGAGCTCCCCCTCCAATGTGTGCCCATCTTGGCGAACCACCCCTGAGAGCTGAAATTCTCCATGAACTGCCCAATCCAAACAGGAAGAACGCACCATAAGACCAAATGCAATAGGAAGCGTCGGAGGGTGCGAGTCCCGTGACGGGTCCGCAAGAGGACACTAGATTCGGGGGGGTTTGAGATCGAGAGAGGGAGAGTTCATTGCGCACATGACCAAACTCCCAAGTTCATGAGGGATTTTTCTAGAGAAGTTGTTAAACCTCAAATCGAGAATAGTGAGACCCTTCAAATTTCCTATTTCCAATGGAGTGGCATAGTCGAATCCATTCTTGCCTAAATCTAGAACCGTCAAGCTGGTTAAATGTGCTAGAGATGAAGGAATAGGACAAGTGAAAAAATTTTAAGCCCAATCTCAACTCAATCATCCTCTTCAAATTACCTATTTTTGATAGGACAGATCCACTGAATTTGTTGCCTTCCATTACCAAATGTGCTAAGTTAGTCAAGTTCCCGATTTCCAGAGGAATAGATCCATGGAAGGAGTTTCCTCCAAATAGAGATGCATCAAGTTCCACAGTTTCACTACAGATGAAGGAATGGGGCGGTGAAGAAGTTCTGATCTAGGTCAATGCGATACAAGCTCATGCAATTCCAAATCTCAAGCGGGACGAAGCTTTCTAAATGATTATAGCTGAGCGTGTGGCGTTATAAATTGGACAAGAGACCGAAAGTAGGAGGGACCGTGCCACGAAGTGCATTGGAACTGAGATCCAAGTGGTTCAGCCTCTTAGATTTCCCAATTCGGGAGGGATGTGACTACTGATATGGTTACTACAAATGTCAGTAACTTCTAACACTGGTGGGGTGTTGGACACAAAGAGGGTGTGGGTTCGGTCTCACTCGAGGTTAACTCCTAATTATTAAAACAAAAAGGTTAATTTATGTTTCTGGGAAATGATTGTTCTTGCTTCGAGTACACTTGGGTTGTTCAGTATTGAAACTGCGCTGTCCTTCTAATCATCCCACTAATCCATCACAACCCCATTACAAAATTTCGTTTAATGTCACAAATGACATGAGAAATTGCTCGGAACGCAATATAGAAGACTATCTGCTGAGCAGAGAACGCTCAGAAAAACAGCTTCCCAACCTAAGAGGACTATCTGTTACGTAGGCTCGTGAAAAAACAATTGATGCGCTAATTAGATTTTGTCGGATCGCGCTATGAGATTGCATGGAAGGGCTGGATTATTGGTATCGTTCAAGCTGAAAAAAGCTTCAAAAAACTAGTTTCATCGTCGTCGAGACTTTTGGGTCAGCACATAAGCAAGCAGCGCTAGAGAATCCGAATGAACGGATGTTCTCGCCACAGAATCTTTCGGGAACAGGCAAGCGCGGGTCTAAACATGTTGAGACATGGCTTCTTCTCCTTCTGAGGTCGATAGCCCGAAATGATCACCGCCGATGCTGGCCCATTAGTGTTTCCATGGCAGCACTCGAAGCTATACCGTCAGATTCTCGTTTAACCACCCCCCACAAACGTATCGAGCTTCTGCGAAAAAGAAGGGAACTACGAAGTTGTACAGTCACGTCAGAGAGATTTGAAAACTAGATCAATCAAGTGTTCACGTTTCAAAAAATTCAGACACACAGAGCACTCTTGGTCTACTCAAGGCCAACTAAACAAAGTTCCAGGAATGCATAAGGGGGCTGTCAAGGATGTTGATTACCCCCTCCACACCTAAGTGCTTTTTACTTTAGAATCCCATGAAGATTGATATTCTGGTGCTATGCCCATCCATACGTACCACAAATTGCCAGCAAGACACGGATGACAGAGTTGGATCCAGGATTCTTGCTGTCGCCCAAATCGGAACACGAAACAGACATGACATTTCATCTTGAGTATTATGTTGTTGCTAGAGATGTCTCTGATGAACCAATAGGCTGAGCACAATCATGGTGTAAGTAAGACAAGGCGTGCGCAACAATCCCTCGATGACACTCAACACTCTTGGCCAATCTAGTCAATCTCTTGGGCCCAATCTAGTTCAATCACTCTCTTGGACCAGTGGTTAAATAGACTCCCCCTCTCCTGTCATCATAAATCAAAGAAACACGCATCGCCAGGCAAGCAGAAAAACCATCGAGCCTCAATTATGCTCCGTTGTCGCACCTCCGTCAAGTGCACTTCACTTCGTTTCTAAAGCTCCTGTCGAAAAGACGCGGTCTCTGCTTCGAAAAATGATGAAGTTTCTTCAAGGGCCACAATCTCCCGCTGCGCGACAATTCTACTCTATTAGACGCTGCCACGACCACTGTCCCAATGCCAAAACTGATGTCGAGCAGTCTTCTGTCACGTTCGATATACATCGTCCTCTGTTGCTTAGACTATATCCTCATATGCAATCTCCCATCGAATATTCCACGAATGGCATGAAATCCATCGTTTCTTGCGTATCTCTGTGTCGTCGCTCTTCATTCCACGTTTTAAGAGGAAGCAAACCTAGAACCGTTAAAGAACAAAAGTGGATCACATATAGCCAAACCAAGTACACCAGTAGTCGATCCAGTTCTTGAAAGTAGGATCGACCCGTCACAATCTCCTTCACTAAGTATAAGGCACCCCGACGACACGTTGCCAAGAAAGCATTCATCCACGTTGAATAAAGCAGGAGAAGGAGATTCGAACAAATAGGGGCCTGCGAACAGATGTACGATAAGTTGGGATTTTAAGTGCACTGCACGATAAGCGATTCAGGAATTGCGCCAGAAATAGAATGGTGTGGAGATCGAGAGAAAAGCAATGGAGCGTTCAAACGACCAAACTCAACGGGAACGGAGGAATTTGTCGCTGAAATTGTTCAAGCCCCAAAATTTAGATGAGTGAGAGTCTCTAATTTTCCTATGTCAGACGAAAACCAATCCGCTAAAATTGTTATCAAGTCAAATCCAGTGATGAGACTCTTTATGTTTCCTATTTCTGGACGGAACCCTGATCAGTCGATATTTGTTACCTCGCAAGTTAAGGCTATGCCAAGATCGCTCAAGGCTATAGACGAAGGGATAATACCGTCCCAGCTCATTGGTGCCCCCGAGAATCACAACTCGAACCGAGTCCCAAGCTCTGGAGGGATTGACGCAGATTAGATGGACCCTGAAGGTGAGTGTTCGAGCATCTTTAGGTTCCCTAGATAAGACGCAACTCGCCAGAGAGGAATTGACACACAAACAAGTCGAGGGCTGGCGCAAGCCTCGACAGCGCGCATATCGGGAGGGGTGTTCCACCCGGTCAGCTCATTGTGCCAAGAACAACTCGACCACCCCTTTAGGAGTCCCAAGTGTCGGAGGATCTGACCGCAGATTAGTTGCCCTGAAGGTTGAGTGTTTCGAGCATCGTTAGACCCCTAGACAAGGAGGCAACTCGCCAGAGAGGGATGAACGACAAGTTGAGGCGGGACGAGCCTCAGGAGCCAGCTATTGGAGGGCTGTTCACTGTAAGTCACAATGAAAGGACAGCAACACAGGGATTCAGGTTTGGAAGGAGGGATGAATCCATGTTGGCCGAATTGGGTCTAACGGACCGAAAGCAAACCCCCAGGGCCGATTTCTTTCCGACACGGTGCCACGGGCGTAGCACGCGACGCTGGCAACATGACAAGGAGGCACGACGCTACCGTTGCCGGTCACATAGTCTTCGGAGTCCTTCCCTTTTGAAGAAACTTGTGTGTTTAAGAAGTCGCACGAGGTCACCAATGCATAACAAATAATCTCGAGTGGAAAGAGAGATAGAGAGAAGGTTGTAACGATGTAATGCAAGTGTGGTGTTTCGCTATATGCAATAGTGAGTGTGCACGCTTTTTTTTAGGTAGTCTGTGTGTCCTGGAAAGACCGTCACGACCACACCTTCTGTACTCTATGAAGAGTGTGGAATGTACCTTTGAGCAGCCGTACTTCCACACAAGACTGCAATTTCTATTTGCGATTCTCGAGAAATTTAAGATCGACGAGTACCATTTCTGAGAAGACCGAATTTCTGCACTTCAGAGAATGGGCAACAAGGTGAATAAACAGGCCTCTAGTTTTGTTGTGCACCGCAAAATACTAAGATATAGCAACAACGACAGGGAAGTGTGAAACCAAAGGAGGGTGAGAATGGGGAGGAGTATTTAATAATTAAATCCAATTTCATAAAGTCCTGCATACATGTGTCTTCGTGTTTTTATGTCTAGTAAATGTTTTGTTAATTCAATGAATACGGTAATCAAAATACTAGGCTTTTCCCTTCCACTCCCCGCTCTCCTTTTGACATATTTAGGAGCTATTTTAAGAGCAAGAGTAAGAGTCGTGGAACAAACTTTTATTATAAAGACGAGTCTTGTGTCATCGTCATCAAGGCGAAATCCCCAGAAAAATAGAAAACCGTATTCATATCGTCGTTCCTGAGTTGCGAGTATTTCCCACCTTCAAATATCTATCAAAGACGGTGTTCGTTGGATTTGTGGACAATGGAGAACACATCAGTATTTGCAAGCCTCTACCGCAGCAAACGCAGCGACAGGATCCATGAGCATGACCTAATGTAAGTGAAAACCAATAGCAAAAAAAAAAAAAAACACATGACGGGATTAGATGAACTGCGCAGAACAGCCATGTTTGTGCCTTTTGCCTCCGTTTCGCCTCTAAGTCTTTCTTCTATCTTTGTCCTCGTTCGATTTTGTTGCGTCGTTGCCCGTAGTATACGACGTCAATGTGAACAAAGGACTGGGCAATGAAATATATGTTATCCCCAGAGAAAGATTTCTTTATTGTAGGTCTCGTCCGAGCTAGTTGCCTAGGAGAAAAACGGAAACTTGGTCGTCTCTCTCAATGTTTCATAGTCCGGGCGGGCCACAATAGTCCCGTTTCCACTGCTCCAGTTGGGTGCCTTGATCGCTCCGACACATGGGACGAAATCGCCGTGGTCATCAATCGACCTTGAAATCGGGATCTGACGTGAGCAACTGGTAGGGTCTCCGTTCAGAGACACATGTTGAGAATAAAATTTGTCGGTCCCTTGTCCGCCGGCTCCGTGCCGTGATTCATCGCCTTGCTGCGGGAACAGGGCCAGTTTCGTCCCTTACATAACCAGGCAACAACATGGGACGGCCCCTCGCGGAGTGCGGCCCCATGACGATGTCGGCCAGCGTTGGAGTATGACTGGAAGTGGCTCATCGTCAAGTGGATGAGGCTGCATCTAGAGTGAGGCCAGGAGTGATTGTGGGTCAAAGGATCGAGGAAGGGTGAAGCAAGAGGGCCCCCTGCTCCATTGAATAGCTCTCGTAGGGCTGAATCCCGCCAGCCGCGCTGTGTGGAATGTGGAACAGAGAGGCTGGACTGATCAGAGGTCGAGGGAAGAGAAGACAAAGAGCATGGGAAGCAGCGGCTGAGGTGGTGGAAGCCATGGCTCTGGCTGAAATCACACAAGTGGGTGGTTGTGAGTGCCCTGGTGTAGGTGAGTGGTCAATATGGACATGTCTTCAGGGCATCTTTGACCTGAAAAAGTTAATGACAAGAAATGATCGATCAGGCACAATTGAGTTAAACGGAGAAAGAGCAATTAGATCAAAACATTTTCCCACAATTGAGTTTAATGGGACAAACAGCAATTTAGCGCAAAAACAATCGTCAGCACAAATTGAGGCAAGAAAATCACTGATATAATAGTGTCCCACATGACTATAAAAGTCATCTCAAGTGGCAGACGTACCTTCATGATTGACACACAGAGAGATGTATTATTGAATAAAAGACACTTCAGCGAATCCATACTAAAGCTTAACACCGTATAATCCTGATTGGGAGATTGAAAGAAAAATGAAGTAGCTCTTACATCAACTAGGGCATAGATTCTTGAATCGATTAAATCCCATATAAAACTAACCGGTAATTGCTTCAATGTTAGCCTTCTTGTCCCAAGCTTGTCATAGTCGCCTCAATGTTACAAAACACTCATCCAAAAAATATTGATCTACAAACGCAAAGCTATTCTAGCTTCGAAACAGTTTGTTGGTCACACAAACCGATAGTTTTGGTTGGTTCACCACATAATTGACATCGTTACGACAGATAATGACCCTCAGAATATGATTACTTGTTGAACACCCGCAAAATGTTCTACCTGGTTTCTAACAGGGCAGCGGGGAAACCGTACAACGGTATAAATAAGGCTCGGGCGACAGGGGTTCCTTGGAGATCTTTTGTCCCTATTTTATCCACGACATGCCATCGTTCATCTACGCAGAATAATTTACACGACACACACCACGAGGACTATAGTCGAGGTTTGCAAAACGCGACGTACAGTTGCATGAGCGTTTGGAGTTCGGACAAGGGCAGATGCACATGAAAAAAGAGTACTAACGTGGTTGTTGTACATCTGGCCTCACACAAACCCTAGATCTCTCCACTGCTCTGTTGTGAAACCTCGTTATCTCCATCAAAGTGTATTTCGAGTTTTAATCGACAGGCAAGTTTCTCTCACGTCTTCTTCATCGGAGTTTCGATTTCCAATCGCTCTGAACGTGAGGATACTGTGCGAGCTTTAACGAGACTCACTCTTCAAGTCCCAAACCGACGGTGAGGTGGTTTGATTCTACGCGCAACGCGATCGTCGACGGCACTTCGTTTCCTTCTTGTCATGCGTACGTTGCGCTTCGAGGCAAAGAGACACGAGCTTGGGTTCTTGGGCCTCTTCGTTGGAAGAGTTGGAGGAGGATATTCTTAGAGCGTCCATGTCGCGAGAATGTAGAAGAACCGAATTTGAAGGGATGCGGAGATCCTTCTCAAAAGACTAAAACATCATATTTATAATGGTGCTGTAGCACTCTCTCAAA
>JAGVVM010014025.1:0-10111 GCA_019149425.1 Psidium friedrichsthalianum
AATACCCCCTGAACTGCGAGTAAAAAGCACACATATTTGGACATTTCTGAAGAGGAGTTTGTCTCCGTAATCAATCAGAAGTTCAGATCGAGAATTGACTTTCGACGCGAGGTGGGTCATGCATTTAGAACGGATGAGGAATCTTGCAAACGGAAGATTCATTGTCAAACTTCTCAGTTTAGAGAAATTATGAACACAGAGCTTAGAGAACTGGCATTTCTTAGCTAATAAAATTAGAATATTTTATTATTAGGGATAGGAAAGCTATTTATTGTTTAATTTTATTTTTCATTATTATATTATTTAATTGGGTATCCCTATTTTTGCCTTTTTAGTATATTTTAAGCTTTTCACTTCGGGTTCCATCGACGGTCGACGCCGAGTAACCCAACTAGTTTGGGATAAAGGTGATGTTTGTTGATGTTGATTCTTGTCCAGCGTGTCATTTAGTTCCCCTCTTTCTTATGCAACATCATATAGCTCTTAACCTCTACAATAGAGAGAACTATAAATGGAATTGATCATTGTGAGGGAAGTAGTTCCTATCTCGGTGGCTTGAATGTTTGAGTACCATCCTTTTTTTTTTTTTCCGTAGACATAGTTTGGCTAAGAAGCATCAGATTCTAAGAAAGTACAGTGACATAACTTGTTTTTGGAGATGAAACATGCAAAAGATTGTTGCTGTCACACAAAATTTGGTTTGGTATGCCTACAATCCCCCACATTGTTTCGTGGGAATGAGGGATTAATGCAATATGAACTCTCATTCTTCTGCCAGGTGCACTGTGCAACTGTTTTTTGTTGGCATTCCTGCAACTTACAACCGTGACGAACGTTTATAACTTGGATATTTGTGTTGTACCAGGAAAACATCCAAAGCAGAGCTCGGTCCCATGCGTTCTTGCCTTATTTTTTTCCTTTTAATTCACAAAATTGCTTTAAAATTGTCATTGATGTAAACTTTTACTAAATTAACCCCCATCAAACATATTGTCACTGAACACTGATCGGTTGTTGAGGAGGTCACACAATTGCACGAGGAAGCGTAAACCAACCTCAGGGCCTGTCTAGGGGCCTCTTGCCTTGGTACACCCGATTGCTGTGGGTAGTGTGTTGTCATGATCTGATGATTAATTTGGTGTTTATAAGAGGCCTAGCATCCAGCACAATTAAAATGAAAAAAACGTAACATCACTGATGTAGTATGTTTTATTTTATTTGCTATTTGGTATTTTGTCTCGTCTTGTTAAAAAATCTCATATCGTTTGTTTATAAGGTTTTGATGGGCCTTAGATACATGTAGCCTCCTTCCACCTCATAGCTTAATCTTTTGGGTTCTAACATTGTTTTAGAGCCATCCTTTAATTTCTTTCCGTGCGTGGCTCTCTTATCATCAATTCTATGTGCCGTTCTCAGTTCAGTTTGCACATGATAGGAGGTGTTAAAGTATTCCCTATGTGTTTTCAATGTGCCTTTTATACATTTTTGTCTTCCTCCACCTAATAATTTGAAATTTTTGGGTTGGATTTTTCTCTTCCAGGATGATAAGAATCTTTACATATTTCTTGAGCTCATGACTGAAGGTTCACTTGCAACCCTTTATCACAAATATAACTTGAGAGATTCCCAAGTCTCTGCATACACTGGGCAAATTCTATATGGTTTGAAGTTATCTTCATGACCAGAATGTGGTCCACAGGTATTATAAGAGAGATGCTTTACTTTGCATGTAGTTTTGACTAATTGAAATTAGTGATTCACACTTTTCATTTCTGATGGATGGTTGACTTTAATAAGAACAGAGATCTTAACCAAACAAAGAACACGGAAACTTATATATTTGTGTTCATGGGCCACGGCGCACCCTCTTGGTGCCTTTTGATAATACTTCTTTTACTTATCCAAATATTTTTCTGGATTTAAGGGAATTGTCAAATCTTTGGACCAAAAGTGTTGTTCTGAGAAGTAGATTTGCTGTGATAATCAGCAAACAACATAGTAACACTATGAGCTTCTACAGCATTATCTAGCATAGACAATATTATTTTACCATGTGAATAATTGAAGTGGAAATGTAAATTTTGCAATATTGCTAACTGTGAGGATGATTACAAAAAATTTAACCTTTTATTAATCCTATGCACAGCTATACTGGTTTCTCATGCTTCCAGTTCCTTCATTCTGTAGGGATATCAAATGTGCTAACATACTGGTTGATGTGAGTGGAGCTGTGAAACTTGCAGACTTTGGATTGGCAAAGTCTCTCTCTCTCTCTCTCTCGCTCTCTCTCGCGCGCGCGCATGCGCGACAAAGGCACATTCTGTTACCGTTTGCAAGCGGCAAGCAAGCAGTGCCTCTCTTGTGGCTTATTGCTCTGCACTGCAATTATGAGAGGGATGGGCCATAAAAATAAAAAATAAAAATAAAAAGGCAAAATATTGGCCATTCATTTTTTAATATGGTGTCTAATTAATTGCATATGTCATTTTTCTTCAATCGAGCCAAGTTTGCCATGGACAGAGCAGGATCAGTCCTAAAGAAGTGGGACTGAAGCTCATTTTGAATGTCTTCCCTTTCCTTTTGTGTATCGAGTTTGGTGGAAGATGAATATACCGAATATACCAAATGCGTAGCCTATCAGTGAACTTCCGAATTACCTAAGCTTTAGGTAATCATCATTCGAAGTCCCCTACCACTGGCAAGTGAGCAAAGCCATGTGCTCTAAGGCTGACCCATTGCCTTCTCCGGAGAGCAACGTAAGCTCTGGTAGAAAACCAGCTTGTTCCCTATCAATATGCTTGGGCTAGGCTGTCCTATACAGTGGCCTAAACAGTGTCTCTAGCCTAGGGCTAACCATCTGCTCAATCAGATTATAGCCATTCAGAGTCCTGTAAAGATATTTTGACGTGGATCTCTTCCTTAAAGATTGGGATGAGTCAATGTTGGTCGATGGTGTGAAAACACTTCCTGATGTCGAATTCCAAAAGCCAGCGAGAGGTTCCCCACTTTGTTGCTCGTGCGCACCTGACAAATACACATATAGACATGCACAAAGTGATAGGTGTTGTCCTTTACTTTTCTGAAATGACGTATCCACTTTCCATGTATATTCATACAGGCCACCAAAATGAATGATGCTAAATCCTCCAAAGGAACTCCTTTTTGGATGGCACCTGAGGTTTGCACCCTCCACTGCCATTATTTCAACATACTTTCATTAGCTGCATTTGGCGCATATTTTTTCTTTTTTTTCATCCTTGTTGGTTGTAACTGCAGGTTGTCAATCCAAAGAACAGAAGCTATGGGTTGGCAGTTGATATATGGAGTCTAGGGTGCACTGTTTTAGAGATGTTAACCCGGCAGCGTCCATATTCTCACTTGGAAGGAGTATGTTACTAAGTAACCTTCTTTGATGTTTTATATACTTGAGATCCGTGTTTTGCCAGAATAACTAACTAGTTGCACCTTTTTGTTATTTCTACTTTTTGTGTGAGCTAGCTTAGTTGAGCGCATGTTGTGACGAGTCCATTAGGCCATCGTTTAAGATGAGTAAGAGCATTACTTAGAAAAGGGAGGGCAGAGAATCCAATGATATTTATCAAGAGTATGGTCGTGTCAGAGCATATGCATAGTATTTATGGCCAATAGTTGCTTGGGATTCTGGAGCAAATGGTTATCTAACATGGTTTGAAAACTCAGTTGATGAGTTGAATCTTGACTTTCTCTTTCAAGTAATTTTGCATTGTTGTCGAATAATTTTAATTACAATTTTAAGTTTATGGTACACATATGACCCTATCATTTAGTCTCAACAATCCCTCCATCTTTCCTTCACTGTCACATAAAAGCGCCATCTCTGCTCCAGTCCTGAGAGCAGCACTGATCTTGATTGCTTCGTGTTCCCTGCTGCGTCATTTCATTGTGTGGTTGTCCTCTGATTTGGCGACGTCTCCACACACGCAGTAAGTTTTCCTAAGGGATGCTAGTTACTGGCTCTAGCCAGTAACCTTATGATTTTATCCATTTCTAGGCACAACAGCTTAGAGACGCCCTTTTTTCGGTGGAATGGCTGCCACTGAAGTTTGGAGTGCTCTCGTCTTCTGTGTAATTTTGAAGGTTGCACTGCTTTCTTGCTTATATTTGGATTTTATTTATTATAAAGAAAAAAATAATGCCCTCCTCCTCAAAGCCATCATAAAACATAAAACTAATGCCCCTTTCTTTTTACTTTTTTGTTAAGATTAGGACTTAAAAATTTTGAACAGAATGGAATTGATACATATGTTTAATTAGGAGTAGTTGGAAAACATTTACGCAGTTGGTCCTGTGAACTGTTAACATGCCAGATGATTGCCTACAGCATGACGCGCTTAAATTTGTCTGCAGATCTTATTGGTTTATCCAGCTGTCATATGTTAGTTCTCCCTGGATTTATGATTAACACAAGCCTCTGACATGTTTTCTTTCTTAATGTGGCAGGTGCAAGCATTGTTCAGAATTGGCAACGGCGAACTTCCTCTGGTTCCTGATTCTTTATCTTGGGAGGCTCGAGACTTAATTCTTAGATGCTTGCAAGTAAACCCGAATGATCGGCCTTCTGCAGTGCAGTTGCTTGACCATCCCTTCGTGACAAAGCCATCTACTTCTGCTGGTTTTGCTTCACCTCGTTTCAACAACATATGGTCATGAGGTTTTATCAGGCCATCCCTATTGATCCATTTGTTCTGAAGGTAATTTTACACTTTTCATTTGTTATTTTGTTGTTGGATTGCTAGCGGGACTGTTCTTCTTTTGGGCTAATGGGAAGATACCTCCATCAACTTACCACATTGCTTCTGTTTACTCCTAAAATTATAACTTTTAATAGTGTACACTAAGCTTTTAAATTGGAACAAATAGTCCATGTATTATAAGGTCTATGGTCAATCTTCCAGTTCCCTTACAAACTTTTCACGGTTTACAGTTTTCTCCATAAGCCTTAATATTTCCAACTTTTCCCATGTTTTAAAGCATCAGGACAGACATGATCGTCATTAAGTGTCAAAATGGGTTAAGAACCCATATTCTAACACATATTTAAGAGTGTGAGTCATAAATGGGTTGCTTAACACATTTAAATGGGTCATAAATAGGTTTTAACTGGATTTGCTAACTATCTTAAAAATTAACTTTTTAATTGTAAATTTGCCCATAATGTTTTACTAATATAATGTTTTTCAATAAATCATAATTTTTGGTAAATTAGATTAAATGTGAAAGTGTTTTAGTAGTATGAGTCGGGTATGGGTCGTTGAATTTGTATTAATGAAAATGGGTCAATATAGGTTGGAACATATTCGGCCCGACCCACCACACCTCTGCTATTGACTTCTTAGCCACCTTGATAGTGTCAAAGTTCTTGATGTTTAGGTTCGTCCTGTTGTGTTTTGACCGTAAAAATTAAGTCCTTCCAGCTAAAAATTTAGCCCATTGCGCAAGATATTCGTATAGGAAAGACAGAACAGAGCAATATTCTACTTTTCTCTAGTGTTTGTGTGATCTAGCCAAGTTGCTGGACGTGTCATCATAGTTTTTCCCATTTAGGCTCCGGTTGATTCACAAAAAATGAATTATTTTTCCTAAAAATGATCATTCATTTTCCTAAAAATGATCGATTCTATGCCTTAACATAATGTAGTTTTTTCGTCATTGACAACATCACATGTCTAAACATTTTTGTAGATGATAAAAGTTCATTCATTTTTTAAAGCAACACAAGCAATCAATTTTAGTCAAATATTTTCCTTACTTTTCATTTTCCTTCTCGAAACAAACTTATCATAAATTGTTTGCTATGCACTGGTAATGCTGCTGCAATTCATGAACCACTCAACGGTCGACGACACACTCTCAAGGCGTCACCAAGCTTACAATATGATATCCTTTTTTTTTTTAGCCAGATAACATCTCTTTGGTTGTGAGGGGCCATCTATTAAAATTGGAGCTTCTCAAAGATCGACTGTCCTTGCGAAAGGTAGTCTTGGGCTGCAACTGACTTTCTGGTGTCTCTGTTCTGCTCGAGTTGAGCATAGGGCACTCTTTGTTTATCTGGGAATTGTAAATGGCATGTTCGTGTTGTATATTCTCCGTTAAGAAAGAAAGCAAGGAGACAGGTGTTGGCTGCGACACAGGTGTCCCCGACAACGACGGGTTTTCTGCCTCTAGGAAGCATAGATATGTGCGAACAACTTCTACGGGATAAGCAATCGATCGAGATTGGATATCCTCAGCATCCGCGATGGAATGCGCCTTTGCTTCGTTTTCTCTTGTTTGTTGTTAGGCCATTGTTCTTCGAGTGTTTTTACTAATGCCATGTCGTTTCAAGATAAGTGCTTCTATCGTGTCATGAAAATTTTGTACTGACAACAATCAGGCTCGTCGATGCAGGAGCGAAATATTGAATTTTTTTCAATTATATTTTTGCATTTTAATTCTCGCTTATCTCACAAACACCAATATTAAGTAATAACTACACCTCCCAAAAAGAACAAGGCTCAACTTAATCATAATCTGATCCTAATTACACTTCTCTCTCTCTCTCTCTCTCTCTCTCTCTCCCCTGCCTCGTAATAGCGTCAACTCTCTTGAACCATAGAAGAATTGTTAACTTCGGCATTTCACCGTGATACCCCAAAAAATTGCAATAAATCAAGCCTGCGAAGTTTTGACTGTATTGACAGTTTCTATTTACAAATGAGTGCAGGAGGACATCGGAACAAGACTATAAGTCAGGTGAGAAGCAAGCAGCCTGAGCAGAAAACAAAAGAGACCACTGAAGCGAGGATTTACCATATGTTATTGCATCACCTCTTGTTTTCAATGATTCGCGCGCTTCAAATCATCAAGATCATTTGCACAGTCAAGGAGGCTCCATAGTCAGCTGAGATAGTGTCTGCAGCCTCCGAGAGGCGGGTCTTCATCTCCAAGATTTTGCATTCCATGTACTCTTTGTGCTTTGACACCATACCAACCACTGAAAAGATCTCAAAAGCGCACTTCTGGATTTCTTTCTCGCTTTCTCTAATGGTTTCCTGCTGCTTCATTTTAGATGTCTGCGAGAACAAGTTGTGTAAACATATGATGCCGCATCGAACTATACATGCTTCCTCTGCAAGAATAGTATTCCACCGAAGATCAATCGATCACAGCCCAAAACGAGGAATCCTACTGATTGTATGGCATGACTTGACTTCTGTCTACTTGCGGCACAAAAGATTTATGGCCATATATTTCGGTGCATAATCTATGATTAGGCCATACCGTACCTTCAAGACCTCTGGAGCTTCTCTTTCCACAATGTCCAAGTTATGAGCTTCAACTTCGACATCCCCCACCATCCTTTGCACCTCCAGCGCACATCTATGAATGAAGTCTTGCATTTCTTGCTTCAGTAGATTCATTTGACCTTCAAGCTGTGCGAATTCTTGTATGAGAGCTCTTTCCAGTACAAGGAAACAGTAGACAAGTGGACCGCAAATTCCTGTGTTATGCTAACTCTCACGATGTAATATACCTCTATCGTCCTTCAGATGTCATCAGATTATGCACTTGTAGATATACAGCATGCGTTAACCTACAGTATGTTTCCTGACACTAGTGATAAACTTTTAGCTATTTTTGTTCTAGAGGACACCCAAACCATGTGCTTCTACAGCTCTTCAAATCATGCTGAGCATTAACACAGAAAAATAATTGCAAACATTAACTGCACCCTACTCCATTTCTGTAATGATGAGTTCTTCGACTTTTTTGTTCTAAAATTTATCATAACTCTTCAACGCTAAATTCAACAATAATTTTCTCAACTGCCGTTGACTACCCAGAACAAACTATGCTACTCAATTCCCCGGCCAAAAGTCTGCACTACCAACCTCTTGCCAATTCTCCAATACACCCCACAGTAACTAAGTTGGATGTTATCCCAGCTTCTCTTTCCAATTTCACCAACAAGTCAGAAATTCATTGGTAGTTTCCATTCCAAGAGATAAGCACAGTCTGAACACATCGTGGGTTGGTACTTAATCAAAGTACTTACTTCATCAGCACGTGAATGAAGTTGCATAACACGATTTTTCTTCTCCTCGATTCTAGCGGCAGTTTCTTTGGACTGTTGCTGAAGGATGATTTATTCTTCAAGTTTCTCCACCGAGCTTCTGTTTACATCATCAGCATGCAAGCCGAGTGCTGGCTTTAGTGTCGACTTGTAGTCAATGCCCATCACCTCAGCAGGTGTAGACCCTTTTGCATTCAACACATACCGGTAATCTGAACCAATCGAGTCCTTTCATTGATTGCACTTTTTGAAAGTTTTAGAATTGATTGCAACTTTCAAAAATTTTAGGACTTGATTGCTCTTTTGAAAGTTTTAAGACCCAACTGCATTTTTGTGACAAGTTTTATGACTTTCAATATACTTACTTCCTTTTTTTTGTTACATTTATTATTGGTGTTTCGATTACCAATATATGTTAATGAGAGCCACTGAATATGCGCGTCTCAAAATCCTATCTAGTGTAAGAGAGACAACAAAAATGGCCGCATTGGTATAGTTGCTGAAAAAAAATCACACCTTAATCCATCCTTTCACAATCAAGTTGCATATCAGTTGCATTTGTTTTGCAAATGAGCTTCAAGCCTCCAAATCTCCTTAGGAAAAATTTTGAGTGTTTGACAAAACTTTTTCGGGAACTCTCTGGCCAAATGCAGGCCTAGACAAAGCCGAAAGCTCAAGGCAAGTCTTGCATGAAAGCATGGCGACATGCAAATACTCGGAAAAACTTAGAGCCGATGACCAAGACCATCGTTGGGGTGGTCCAACGGTGAGCGACCGCTCTAATGAACGGTTGCTTGAGGGCTTCCGAATATGGAGATGGTGCCGTGTTCACTACGGGTAACAAGGAAGTAAGAGCTCCATAGACCAAAAACAATAGCTATCGCATCCTCACTTGGGCAGGGAAAAAGGCAATTACGTCGGGAAATAAAAAAATAAAAACATTCTTGGTGCAACAAGATCGAATTCGTTCATATGCTTAAAGGTGGGTCGGAGAAACATGGCACACAAACACCCGACAACGAGCCACGATGCGCCAAATTCACCATCACAAATCATTTTGATTACACTGACGGCCCAAAGTTAGATTAAAAACAGAATAGTATGGCTAATGCTCCGTTGGTTTCAAAGGACAAATAAATAATTTGAAAGGTATTTTTTTAAAGAATAATTACTCATGTCGTTTGAAATAACTAATTAATAAAAGAAAAAATATAATCAACAATAATTTATGTTTACATGTTTTGATGAACAACGAAAACATTTTCTATTCATCATTCTTATAAGCTTGCAAGCAATCTTTTTTAAGAAAATATTTTTCATGACAATAATCAAATAATAAAACTACATTCATTAAGCTTAAACTTTAGAACGATCGAAATAAAAAAATCTCATATAATAACAGAGCAAAAGTCATAAATTCAAATATTTCAAAGCCCTTATTTGCACCCCAATGAAATATTTCAAGCTGTAGTACAAACGATGATAGAATAAATAACAATAAATCATAATTAGTATAACAACTTCCAAAACAGTCGAGTGATCCCATAAACACTTCATCATATTTACAATCTATGAGCTAAAAGCAAACATTACGCTGCTCTCTACAGCCTACATACAAAACTCTACGTCAGCACATAACGACAAGGGGAAATAGCTCAAACTGAAGCCTCCGTTAGAAGCGAGAGATATCGATGCGCCGAATTCTAAATATTGGCAAGTCCTTATTTGTGCCTCACGCAATGAATATTCCCACAGCTTAGTAGCGACGACTGTAGTATTCGAAGCTAAAACAATAATCCATAATCTATTGTTACAGCTTTGCATAACAGTTATTAGTGATTCATGAATTGTCACTCCAAAATCATTCATTTTTTTGGGTTGGGGGCACCTTCGCCTGCAGGAGGGCTTTCCGCAGTAGCAACGGCAAGTAATCGAACAAGGACATCTCCGTTATGCTGGCTGCGTGGGGGGTGTAGAAAAGGCATATCTACTTCATCGTATTTAACAATAACGAGCATT
>JAGVVM010014026.1:0-15452 GCA_019149425.1 Psidium friedrichsthalianum
CCCACCAAAACCTATTACTAAGTATATCTCCTTAGTGAGTAGCCTTGTCTTTTTTGCTGAAACAGATCTATTGGCTATTTTGTAAGTCTGATTACGTTACTTCATTTCAAGTCTAAGTCAAGGATAACCTTTTCGGATGATGGTCCTCTGTTCATAAGAAATTGTGGGTTCTGCTAGCCTTCTAAAAACGTTTATCTATGAGCAAGATAATAGAGTTTTTAAGGATCTTATCAAACGCAAACAGTAAATATGGATATAAACACACGCTGATAAATGTTGCTTTTAAATTCCTTTTAGCCATGTATTTCATTTTTAAATCATCCCATGTACTTGGCTCATTGCAATATCCACACAGAGAATCAAGTTTTTGTGCTGAACATTATTAAGAGTTCTTATGTTGTAGCGCAAAGCACCGTTAATGATTGTTACCCAGAAACTTTAGGATTTTCTTTATTTGGTATGCAATGAGTCCCATGCCAACGACATTGATTTATGAATCTTGATCTAATATGGAAATTTAAAGCAATTTCACCCAACTGAACATTTTTTCCGATAATGTTTTGTTATGGTCCTGGTGTATTGTTTCTGTTTCCTTCTTTTTGATAAAATGATCTTGACCCTAAACTCTATTTCTGCTCATAGGTAGTTATAGAACACATCCCACATAAAGGACGCATCCAAAGAGGTCTTGACCTGAAGTACAAAACTATTAGATATAGCTGTAGATGCAAGCACAAGATACACTAATGAGAATATCCATCCTCAGTAAGTAGGTTTTCTTATTTTTTCCTTTTTTCCTCGTCTCTTTTCCTTTCGGTCCATCTTGATTATTCTCTTTTTCCTTTCTTTTTTTTTCTTTTTCTTTTTTTTTCCTCCATTTATCCTCTTTTGGCTGGGGCTTTTGGCACAATTGGTTTCCGACCTTTTTTGCTGAGGATTCCAGGTTTGGATTATTTGCATAATGGTTGCAAGCCGACCCATTCATCCACACAAGGACTTGGAACGACAAAATATCTAACATCTTGTTGAAAAACACAATATTTTTTCCGAGCCCACAACAATAGCATAGCTGATTTTGTGGAGCTAAATTGTTATTATCTATTTTTATGTTGCGACTGAACAAAGAAGAACTTTATTACATGATGCCGAACATAATGGTCCCATAAAAAAAAGAAGCAACTCCTGTACTTGAAAAAGCCACTCAAATCCTAGAGCAATTGACAATACACATCAATATTAACAATCTGGGTTACAATGTCATGATCTCGCTGGTTTTGCATTGCGTTTAACTAAAGAATACAGATAGGCCTGGATAGTTTAATCTGTCAAATGTAGAAGATCCAGAGAAGATATGTTTATAGTTTTCGGAATCATAACCCTCTTTGAGTTATCACGTGGTGGGGGCGGGCGACCACTGCCTCTAATGAGAAGTGCGGCAATGGCCGCGGACACGTCATGCAAGGTACTTGAATGGCTTATTTTCGATCATTGAAAAGTGGTGATATACCATAGGTTATTGATCCTAGCTATCACTTACTTAAGACAAACGTGCATGGTAAGCCCGCGCGTGTACGTCATGAACTAAATTACCCGCACTCTGCATATAGTGATCTATAAGTCATGAATTAGATAAACTTCTGTTATTTGATGTCAGACTCTCATCATTGTAACTTCAATATAAACGAGAACGTTGCCTATATCTCATCCCTTTTTCGACATAAGAGCATCCGCTTTTGCATAATACTCTAAGTAGTCATACAGACCTGAAGCTTTAGAAATTTCAGGTTTAGGATTACGCATATTAATTAATGATTAACTAACTTTAGTCTGGACTCTTCAATCTCCACCAATTCTCGCAACTAAGGTTTCTATATTTAGTTTTCCATGCAAAAAATTTGTGTGAATTTGAAGGCCGCCACTTCTCTTTTTGGTAGGTAGATTAGATATATAAATAAGAATATTATGAAATACTTTAGTTTCTGTCAAATCAGCAGATTTAGAGTTAGAGGACTTGATTATCGTGTTATGACTTTGTCAATTAACGCTCATTGTCGGTACCCATTCTTGTGATACATTTCTGGATTAGAAAATTCAATTGACTCAACTTGAAATCAGTGCAATTACTTTTTTCTTGATTAAATGAATGCAACTATGACTATATGAATGCAAACATGACTACATGATATTTTGACCAACATTCTAAATATGACATGCATGATGACTTTGGAAAAATTGGATTCTTCTGCACATAAAATATGTATCCTATTTTAGATGACATGCAATATGAAATTTTAACCCATATGACATGTGAAAATTGAGACTTGTTCCAACCTAAATGACATACAAATTGAACTAGCAAAATTTAAGACTATGTTCTAAATGACATGAAAATGCAATTGCATGAATGACATGGTAAATATGCATGACGTGGTGACATGAATTTATGCGTGATCTACCCTACCTGATGCACACGAATGACATTTTTGGTATTTTTCAGATTAAATAAAAGGGAAAAATAAAAGACGGTCCGAACGTTGATAACAATTAATATAATTAAGAAATTGATCACTTAAAGTCTAATTTTATATTAAAAGTATCTTGACATTTAGTTCCATTTTAGACCATAATGTGATGTTCTTTTTGTGATTTTTTTCTAAAAAGATTCAAATAAAAGTATAATAAACCTTGAGTATAATGCACCTTATAATCCGATTGTTCGATAAATTCGCTTCATACCCAAATTTAGAGTCGGAAAGGGAATTTGTTCGCGTCGTACCTTGGGGATGTGTTCAAATGGTGAATTTAATATCGAACCAAATCATACCCAAATGTTATGAGTCAGCTAGTAAACCCGACTTTATGAAATTTTGTTTGTCCGATCCCATAGTTATGGGATGTGACGAACAATTTTGATGTGCGGATGAGATCGTACTTCAGGGTGAAGTTGGGTAGTCATCCTTAATGCACATTTTTTCCAAGGGACAAAGGAACGTGGGAGCACGTATTATACTCAAGTTAGATTATAAAATCATTTGAATAAAATAAAACATGCAACTATAGTATATGAAAAAAAAATTCACCAACTAGGGGATGATTCCGAATTTTAAAGGGGAAATGGCCTTATCCACAAAGGATCACATCTTGAAAATTTGTGCAAGAATATTCTTCTCAAAGATATGATGCATTCAAAAGATATGCTCAGGATTCTGAAATTTTAAATTGAGCAACAAAAGATATTGAATATTCTAGAGATAGGCATGATATCCACATATATCGCTAGAGATAACGGTAATTTCAAAATAGGCAACAATATATTTGAAGAATATCAAGATTGTGATTGTTACCTAAATTGCAGATAATGTTCCAAGTTTGAATGGAGACCAGTGAACTAGCTCAGGGTTGCAAATCTGTTGGCTTGGGTGGTCTCGATGGTGACCCTTCACGTAGTCGTCGGCAGACTCGACGATGATTTGGTTTCAGTGGGATGGTCTAGCTAGAATCTGCCAAAAGAAGAAAAGTTAGACTTATCCCTTTTGGCATATTATGAAAATCAATAGCTAATCCCCTGTTGGACAATTTGCCTATTTTACTGGACGTGGAGACAAAGTGACAATTTTGATAGGAACATGCTCGTGAGTCCTTGTGCCAAATGTCATTGTGAGTGAACGTGTTGACTGAGTGATCTCACTCCTTTCAGCTGACCGACATGAACTTTGTCCCCAATTTTCCACTATCTGAATTGCTCTCCTCTAAGATCCCAGCAAAGCTTTTTCATTTGGTCTCCCGCGTGGGTCTGTCTGCAAACTGGATTCAAATGCAGCAAAGGAATTATTTAATGCAGAGAAGAGTTACTGTTAACATTAGAAAACTAGCGAAGAGAACGGTGGGTTCGCTAGTAAGCAACGATGGACAGCAGCCCTATCACGGCACATGAGAGGATGGTGCAAAGGGAGAGTTTTTTTTCAATTTAGGTTCCAAAATTTTTTTTTTACCAAAATAGGGCAAAATTATTGATTGCTGCGCGCAGGGTGCCGTGCCGGCATTTTAAGTGCCGCCCGGGCCGCGTGCAGCCCAATAGCCCGGAGGCCTTTTTTTTTTTTGCTTTTTTTTCAATAATTTGTTAGGCATTTTTAATTATATTTAAAATATTTATATTATATAAATTATTAAATATAAATTTTTATTTTGAGGTTTATTTTTATAACATAATTATCAATAAATAATTAAAAATTTTCTTAAGATATATGTAATTAATTTATTTAGTTGGTAAAATGAATAATAAATATTTAAAAAAAAATTTATTTATATAACGTTGTAAATATAAATAATTAACTTATCAAGATAAATTTATATATAATTTTTTATTAATTATTTACATACTAAATTAATTAATTACATACATATTAATAAAATTGATAATTATACAATATAAATTATTTAATATAAAAATACTAAAAAATTAGGTCGCAAGAACATTCGCCAAGCCCACCTTGGTGATGCCAAGCACAATCGAAGACGTAGCGACGAACAAGCGACGGAGTGATGCTTCTCAGGTGTAAGGTCAAAAAAACCTCTAGAAAGAGAAGCTTTCTCACTATGCGTTGCAGCCTCCCTCTATCACTCTCTTTCTCTCCACGTTCTGCCGTGCCAGCAAATTTTTTTTTTTTTTTTTCAATTTTATTATATGTATGGGGTTACTTACATGCAAGAAAACCGGGGTTATATGATGAATGAAGCTGATGACGATCACCGTGCATGGACGAGGGGACAGCCAGTTACGTAGTTCTTGTATACACAACCGAACTGGAAATTGTGCAAGAAGGATCGAGGAGGCAATAGCTCTATCCTTCCTATAGATTGACGTTGATTATTTCTGCCGCCAACTCATTGCGCAGCAGCTATGCGTCCTCGCGTACATTTCTAGATGGCGCAGCACTTGAAATATCACCCCATTGCGGTCGACTGGAATGAAAGGCGGTATGTGCATTTGCATGTCGGAACGGTCCTCCTCCTATATATTCTTGCGGCTGAGAATGAGAGGTAAAAGAGTATAGCTCTCTTGGTGATACTAAGGGGACATGCCCAATTCTTTTGTGGCCTTTGTACTAGTTGCTCTTTTTGCTGTATCTTGTACTAAGTTTAAGATCATAGGATGTCGTCAACGGTTTACCTAACTTTGAATAGTGAGGTCTTTGGTAATAAATGAAGGACGACATGAGGGGTCTTCGTATTGAGCAGGGGTGTTGCGTCATGTTGACACGACAATGTTAGTGGGTGCCCTAGCCAGCCGACGCCGAGGGAGAAGTGTTTCTATGTACGTCAGATGATCGATAAGGTGTGCGGCAGAATCAATCATTTTGCCCGTGTGAGATGTCTTCCATAGCATTAAATTTTTTTAAATAATATTTATTGGCTTGTTAAATCGCCTCAGATAGAACAAGTTAAATGTCAACCATTGATTCAGAATCATAATCAATTGTTTGGATTGAAAAGTGAAATTTTATCAACCTTTTCAAACACTTTACTTGTGTTTTATTTCCTGGCAAGATAGACAAACTCATGAGTAGACCTCGAGCCCGGTTGATCCTAAAATTCCCGAGATCCCACCATGGGCCGCCCTGTTTCATTACATTTTTATTTATTTTAATTTCAAATTTTCAGCTAAAAATAAATAAATAGAAATAGGAAACAAATGAGAATTAATTTTAGGGCTCCGTGTTATTTATTTTGTTACTCTGCCTTTGAATTTTATACTATTCTATGCTGCATTAGTATCTACAAATATTATTGCGGGCCGGGCTGGCCGGGCCTCAAAGCCCTTGCCCTTGTCCGGCCCGCCCACTGACCAACCGCATTCAATGGGGACCCACAAAACACGTGATTAACCCAAGAATCCGGCGCTAACCGCCGAGCAAAAGCCGGCTAGTGCTAAGAGGCAAAGATTTAAAAATTCAAAATAAAAAAAAAACACAAATATGTATATAATAAATTGTGTGCCAATAGAGTTTATTTGGCCAGTCATATGCTGATGTGGAAAATTTTAATAACATTTTAATTTTTCTTTTTCCCTTTTTATTTTTTGCCCCCTTCCCCACTTTGGCCGTAAGGGTCGCACTAGCCACTAGGTGAGGGCCACAAAGCCCTCGCCCAAAAAGAGGCCATCATTGCCACGAGCTTGCCCAGATCTGGCCGAGGTAACCTCACCAAGCTTACGTCTAAGGTGGGTGTGGCCTCGCCCGCGGCCACAATGACCTCACGCAGATCGAGCGAGGACCGGTCAAATGAACTGAGTTGATACAAATATAAAAGATTTAGAATCGAATGTACAATTAAAATAGATTTGGGACTTTCTTTTGGATAATTTTCTCAGTTATTCCATAATAAGTACGACGTAAATGGCGTGGAAATTGGCTTTCCTTCTATTTGGCATCGACTGAATTTGATCTCTTGATTTAATATGGAGTGCATCCCAAAATAAAAAATTAAAAAAAAAAAGAAGCACGACACGTCGTTTACTATTAGTATAATGATTATTACAATGATTATTTTCAGAATGTTTGTTTTATTCGAAAGTACACAGAGAGGACAAATTGTTGGGCAGCGAAGGAAGGTGGGATTCCGAGTCTCTTTCACATCCCCAAAGGTTGGTGGGGTTTGTCCGGTGGAGGCCTCACCTGGTCTAGCAGCGACATGAAGAGATTCTTTTTTTTTTTTTTTTATTTTTCATCTTTCTTCACTATTTTTTTTTTTATTTTTTTTTTTTTGGCTGGGTGCTTTGCGAGGGAGTGACTTTTTTTATGTGATTATAGATGCATGAACATAATAAGTATGTACTCGGCACAATTAATTAGGGCGTCGGGAGAGTTTCGATCTAAAAATAATGGTCATAATACGTTCACGTTTTTACTTGACATGCGTGAATTATTCCGGGTCACGGTCGTACGCACAAGCTAGAAAGAAAGCCTAATCCATCTTCGCTTGTGCATCTCAATTATTGGAAAGGGCTATGCTTTGCTCCACCTGATTGGAGTTGTAAGATATTGACGCCGGTCACATGCAACTTTACCAAAAGTCGAAATTGGGTGTTCTCCATAGTTATATAATTTCATTAATCAGAGTTAACCATTGAAGCTATAAAAGAAAGATTATAATCTTTCGAAATATGGTGGAGCGCGAACGAGACCGCGGAAACGATCACGTACCGATAAAGTTCGACACGGACGCGGATACGTAAGCCGTAGTGCGTTCCTTTTGAGAAATGATTGATGAAAGCGCGGCATGGGACGGACAACCTTCGTCCGAATTCGACCCTCAGTTAGTTAATTTGAATAGACGAGGAGGTCGTACGAGGTGCATGTGAGTGGCGATTCATGCATACCGTTGGATGAGATAGGACCCGTCCAATCCGACGGTGAAACTACGGGGAGTAAGTGAAAGGAAATGGTACGAGGAAACGCGGCCACGTGGTGAGGGCTGACTTGATGAAGGCACCAACCAGAACGTATCAACTGGGCAGTTTGGTTCCGGTTCCCATATAAACTTCCAACCAATCTCTCTCTGTCCATTCATTTCCCGCGAAGGTGCCCCTTTCTTGTTCTATTTTTTTTTTTTTTCCCCTCTGTCTGAGCTTTCAGCGTTCGATCCGACATGGGGAAGAAGCAGCACCTGGATTGGACTTCCGGCTCCATCATGAGCGCCGGTAGCGAGAGAGTCTCTCTCCTCAACAAGAAAGTACGCTTCGCCTCTAGCTCTCTCTCTCTCTCTGTGTGGTTTCTTGATTTTGAGCCCAGTGAATGGTTCTAGCAGTTTCAGGCCTTTTCAGAGATACCCTGTTGTTTCTTTTCTTGCACGATTGAGTTTTAGATTCTAGTTGTTGTTCTTTGTGTTTTTTCAAGGTCACTTCCACTTGTCTCGGGTTTCTTTCTTTCTTCTGTAAATTCTGCTCAGACTGGTTAGGAAATTCAACTGTTGAGCTCTTTGTGCGTATGTTGGTTATGGAGGAGGAAATTGGGTTGATTTCTTTCTTGGGTGCCTGTATGTGTAGTGCTCTGTGATCGCTCTCCTTTCTTGCCTTTTCGATTTTCCCCTTTTGCTTGTTATAGTTGGAAGTGGAACTTCGGGAGCTGACATTGACACGATCCGACAAGGCGCGAGTACGAGAACAGTTACCAAGAGCAAGATATATGAATTGACTAGAAAAATCCCAACTTTTGAAATGCGTTAATAGCCGAGAGTGCTTGCGTGCCCTATCAGGCATGCATCTGCTTTGATCAGGAACCGTCTGCGCCATTCCTTCTTAGAAAATCTTGAGATTGTTGCCTTTTCTGATACCTGGATTTGGTTGGGATTTCAAGCCTGTTTGATCTTCTTCAGTCACGGTCGGACTACTAACTTAGGGACTCACGGTCAATTTTTTCGCATGCTACTGCAATTTGCGATTCTAAATTTTCAAAAAAAAATCTTCACTTCTGAAATATATTTCATGTATCAGAAAAGGCAACAAATCTCAAGATTTTCTAAGAAGGAATGGCGCAGACGGTTCCTGATCAAAGCAGATGCAATGTCCCTGATAGGGCCCGCAAGCACTCTCGTGCTATTAACACATTTCAAAGTTGGGATTTTTTCTAGTCAATTCATATATCTTGCTCTTGGTACTGTTTCTCGTACTCGCGCCTTGTCGGATCGTGTCAATGTCAGCTCCCGAAGTTCCACTTCCAACTATAACAAGCAAAAGGGGAAAATCGAAAAGGCTGAAGAAAGGAGAGGCGATCACAGAGCACTACACATACAGGCACCCAAGAAAGAAATCAACCCAACTTTCCTCCTCCATAACCAAATACGCACAAAGAGCTCAACAGTTGAATTTTCCTAACCAGTCTGAGCAGAATTTTACAGAAGAAAGAAAGAAACCGAGACAAGTGGAAGTGACCTTGAAAAAACACAAAAGAACAAAACTAGAATCTAAAACTCAATCGTGCAAGAAAAGAAACACAGGGTATCTCTGAAAAGGCCTGAAACTGCTAGAACCATTCACTGGGCTCAAAATCAAGAACCCACGAGAGAGAGAGGAGAGCTAGAGGCGAAGCGTACTTTCTTGTTGAGAGAGAGACTCTCTCGCTACCGGCGCTCATGATGGACCGGAAGTCCAATCCAGGTGCTGCTTCTTCCCCATGTCGGATCGAACGCTGAAGCTCAGACAGAGGGGAAAAAAAAAAAAATAGAACAAGAAAGGGGCACCTTCGGGGAAAATGAATGGACAGAGAGAGATTGGTTTGAAGTTTATATGGGAACCGGAACCAAACTGCCCAGTTTGATACGTTCTGGTTGGTGCCTTCATCAAATTCAGCCCTCACCACGGTGGCCGCGTTTCCTCGTACCATTTCCTTTCACTTCACCCCCGTAGTTTTTCACCGTCGGATTGGACGGGTCCTATCTCATCCAACGGTATGCATGAATCGCCACTCACATGCACCTCGTACGACCTCCTCGTCTATTCAAATTAACTAACTGAGGGTCGAATTCGGACGAAGGTTTGTCCGTCCCATGCCGCGCTTTCATCAATCATTTCTCAAAAGGAACGCACTACGGCTTACGTATCCGCGTCCGTGTCGAACTTTATCGGTACGTGATCGTTTTCGCGGTCTCGTTCGCGCTCCACCATATTTCGAAAGATATAATCTTTCTTTTATAGCTTCAATGGTTAACTCTGATTAATGAAATTATATAACTATGGAGAACAACCCAATTTCAACTTTTGGTAAAGTTGCATGTGACCGGCGTCAATATCTTACAACTCCAATCAGTTGGAGCAAAGCATAGCCCTTTCCAATAATTGAGATGCACAAGCGGAGATGGATTAGGCTTTCTTTCTAGCTTGTGCCTACGACCGGGTGACCCGGAATAATTCACACATGTCAAGTAAAAACGTGAACATATTATGACCATTAAGTTTTTAGATCGAAACTCCCCCGACGCCCTAATTAATTGTGCCGAGTACATACTTATTATGTTCATGCATCTATAATCACATAAAAAAAGTCACTCCCTCGCAAAGCACCCAGCAAAAAAAAAAATAGTGCAGAACATTTGAAAAGATAAAAAAAAGAAAAAGAAAAAGAGAATCTCTTCATGTCGCTGCTAGACCAGGTGAGGCCTCCACCGGACAACCCCACCACCTTTGGGGATGTGAAAGAGACTCGGAATCCCACCTTCCTTCGCTGCCCAACAATTTGTCCTCTCCGTGTACTTTCGAATAAAACAAACATTCTGAAAATAATCATTGTAATATCATTATACTAATAGTAAACGACGTGTCGTGCTTCTTTTTTTTTTTTATTTTTTATTTTGGGACGTACTCCATATTAAATCAAGAGATCAAATTCAGTCGACGCCAAATATAAGGAAAGCCAATTTCCACGCCATTTACGTCGTACTTATTATGGAATAACTGAGAAAATTATCCAAAAGAAAGTCCCAAATCTATTTAATTGTACATTCGATTCTAATCTTTTATATTGTATTAACTCAGTTCATTTGACCGTCCTCGCTCGATCTGGGTGAGGTCATTGTGGCCGCGGGCGGGCCACACCCACCTTAGACGTAAGCTTGGTGAGGTTACCTCGGCCAGATCTGTGCAAGCTTCGTGGCAATGATGGCCTCTTTTTGGCGAGGGCTTTGTGGCCCTCACCTAGTGGCTAGTGTGAACCCCTAACGCCAAAGTGGGAAGGGGGCAAAAAAATAAAAGGGAAAAAAGAAAAAATTAAAATGTTTATTAAAATTTTTCCACATCAGCATTGACTGGCCAAATAAACTCTATTGCACACAATTTATTATATACATATTTGTGTTTTTTTTTTTAATTTTGAATTTTTAAATCTTTGCCTCTTAGGCACTAGCCGCTTTTGCTCGGCGGTTAGCGCCGGATTCTTGGGTAATCACGTGTTTTGTGGTCCCCATTGAATGCGGTTGGTCAGTGGGCGGGCCGGACAAGGCAAGGGCTTTGAGGCCCGGCCAGCCTGGCCCGCATAATATTTGTAGATACTAATGCAGCATAGAATAGTATAAATTCAAGGCAGAGTAAAAAATAAATAACACGGAGCCCTAAAATTAATTCTCATTTGTTTCCTATTTCTATTTATTTATTTTTAGCTGAAATTTTGAAATTAAAATAAATAAAAATGGTAATGAAACAGGGCTCCCATGGTGGGATCTCGGGAATTTTAGGATCAACCGGGCTCGAGGTCTACTCATGAGTTTGTCTATCTCTTGCCAGGAAATAAAACACAAGTAAAGTGTTTGAAAAGGTTGATAAAATTTCACTTTTCAATCCAAGCAATTGATTATGATTCTGAATCACGGTTGACATTTAACTTGTTCTATCTGAGGCGATTTAATTAAACAGCCATAAAATATTATTTAAAAATTTAATGCTATGGAAGACATCTCACACGGGCAAAATGACTGATTCTGCCACACCATATCGATCATCTGACATACATAGAAACACTTTCTCCCGGCGTCGGCTGGCTAGGGCACCCACTAACATTGTCGTGTCACATGACGCAACTCCCTCTGCTCAATACGAAGACCCCTCATGTTCGTCCTTCATTTATTACCAAAGACCTCACTATTCAAAGTTAGGCAAACCGTTGACGACATCCTATGATCTTAACTTAGTACAAGATACAGCAAAAAGAGCAACTAGTACAAAGGCCACAAAAGAATTGGGCATGTCCCCTCAGTATCACCAAGAGAGCTATACTCTTTTACCTCTCATTCTCAGCGCAAGAATAAGGAGAAGGACCGTTCCGACATGCAAATGCACATACCGCCTTTCATTCCAGTCGACGCAATGGGTGATATTTCAAGTGCTGCGCCATCTAGAAACGTACGCGAGGACGCATAGCTGCTGCGCAATGAGTTGGCGGCAGAAATAATCAACGTCAATCTATAGGAAGGATAGAGCTATTGCCTCCTCGATCCTTCTTGCACAATTTCCAGTTCGGTTGTGTATACAAGAACTACGTAACTGCTGTCCCCTCGTCCATGCACGGTGATCGTCATCAGCTTCATTCATCATATAACCCCGTTTTCTTGCATGTAAGTACCCCATACATATAATAAAATTGAAAAAAAAAAAAAAAATTTGCTGGCACGGCAGAACGTGGAGAGAAAGAGAGTGATAGAGGGAGGCTGCAACGCATAGTGAGAAAGCTTCTCTTTCTAGAGGTTTTTTTGACCTTACACCTGAGAAGCATCACTCCGTCGCTTGTTCGTCGCTACGTCTTCGATTGTGCTTGGCATCACCAGGTGGGCTTGGCGAATGTTCTTGCGACCTAATTTTTTAGTATTTTTATATTAAGTAATTTATATTGTATAATTATCAATTTTATTAATATGTATGTAATTAATTAATTTAGTATGTAAATAATAATAAAAAATTATATATAAATTATCTTGATAAGTTAATTATTATATTTACAACGTTATATAAATAAATTTTTTTTTATGAATATTTATTTATTCATTTTTACCAACTAATATAAATTAATTACATATATCTTAAGAAAATTTTTAATTATTTATTGATAATTATGTTATAAAAATAAACCTCAAAATAAAAATTTATATTTAATAATTTATATAAATATAAATATTTTAAATATAATTAAAAATGCCTAACAAATTATTGAAAAAAAAGCAAAAAAAAAAAAAAAGGCCTCCCGGGCTATTGGGCTGCACGGGCCGCGCGGCACTTAAAATGCCGCACGGGCCCTGCGCGGCAATCAATAATTTTGCCCTCTTTTGGTAAAAAAAAAATTTGGGAACCTAAATTGAAAAAAAACTCTCCCTTTGCACCATCCTCTCATGTTCCGTGATAGGGCTGCTGTCCATCGTTGCTTTACTAGCGAACCCACACCGTTCTCTTCGCTAGTTTTCTAATGTTAACAGTAACTCTTCTCTGCATTAAATAATTCCTTTGCTGCATTTGAATCCAGTTTTGCAGACAGACCCACGCGGGAGACCAAATGAAAAAGCTTTGCTGGGATCTTAGATGAGAGCAATTCAGATAGTGGAAAATTGGGACAAGTTCATGTCGGTCAGCTGAAAGAAGTGAGATCACTCAGTCAACACGTTCACTCACAATGACATTTGGCACAAGGACTCACGAGCATGTTCCCATCAAAATTGTCACTTTGTCTCCACGTCCAGTAAAATAGGCAAATTGTCCAACAGGGGATTAGCTATTGATTTTCATAATATGCCAAAAGGGATAAGTCTAACTTTTCTTTCTTTTGGCAGATTCTAGCTAGACCATCCCACTGAAACCAAATCATCGTCGAGTCTGCCGACGACTACGTGAAGGTCACCATCGAGACCACCCAAGCCAACAGATTTGCAATCCTGAGCTAGTTCACTGGTCTCCATTCAAACTTGGAACATTATCTGCAATTTAGGTAACAATCACAATCTTGATATTCTTCAAATATATTGTTGCCTATTTTGAAATTATCGTTATCTCTAGCGATATATGTGGATATCATGCCTATCTCTAGAATATTCAATATCTTTTGTTGCTCAATTTAAAATTTCAGAATCCTGAGCATATCTTTTGAATGCATCATATCTTTGAGAAGAATATTCTTGCACAAATTTTCAAGATGTGATCCTTTGTGGATAAGGCCATTTCCCCTTTAAAATTCGGAATCATCCCCTAGTTGGTTGAATTTTTTTTTTCATATACTATAGTTGCATGTTTTATTTTATTCAATGATTTTATAATCTAACTTGAGTATAATACATGCTCCCACGTTCCTTTGTCCCTTGGAAAATGTGCATTAAGGATGACTACCCAACTTCACCTTGAAGTACGATCTCATCCGCACATCAAAATTGTTCGTCACATCCCATAACTTTGGGATCGGACAAACAAAATTTCATAAAGTCGGGTTTACTATCTGACTCATAACATTTGGGTATGATTTTGTTCGATATTAAATTCACCATTTGAACACATCCCAAGGTACGACGCGAACAAAATTCCCTTTCCAACTCTAAATTTTGGGTATGAAGCGAATTTATCGAACAATCGGATTATAAGGTGCATTATACTCAAGGTTTATTATACTTTTATTTGAATCTTTTTTAGAAAAAATCACAAAAAAGAACATCAACATTATGGTCTAAAATGGAACTAAATGTCAAGATACCTTTAATATAAAATTAGACTTTAAGTGATCAATTCTTAATTTATATTAATTGTTATCAACGTTCGGACGTCTTTTATTTTTCCCTTTTATTTATCTGAAAAACCAAAAATGTCATTCGTGTGCATTCATGTTAGGGTAGATCACGCATAAATTCATGTCACCACGTCATGCATATTTACACATGTCATTCATGCATATTGCATTTTCATGTCATTTAGAACATAGTCTTAATTTTGCTAGTTCAATTTGTATGTCATTTAGGTTGGAACAAGTCTCAATTTTCACATGTCATATGGGTTTAAATTTCATATTGCATGTCATCTAAATAGGATACATATTTATGTGCATGAAGAATCCAATTTTTCCAAAGTCATCATGCATGTCATAATTTAGAATGTTGGTCAAAATATCATGTAGTCATGTTTGCATTCATATAGTCATAGTTGCATTCATTAAATCAAGAAAAAAATGTAATTGCACCTTGATTTTCAAGTTGAGTCAATTGAATTTTCCAATTCCAAGAATTTTTCACAAGAATGGTACCGAAAGAGCGTTAATTGAAAAGTTAACATAATCAAGTCCTCTAACTTAAATCTCTGATTTGCAGAAATTAAAGTATTCTCATAATATTTTATTTATATATCTAATCTACCTACCAAAAAGGATTAGTGGCGGCTTTCAAATTAAAATTTTTATGAAAAATAATGTAAACCTTAGTTGCGAATTGGTGGAGCTTGGAAGAGCTCAGACTAAGTTAGTTAATCATTTAATTAATATGGTAATCCCTTAACCTGAAATTTTCTAAAGTTTAGGTCCGACACTAGAGTATAGAAAGGGATTGCACATCTTATGTCGAAAAATGAGAGATATGCAACGTTCTCTTTATATTGCATATCAATAGAGAGTAACTACAAATAACGATGAATATCATTCTACATAGACACTATATGCAGAGGTAATTATCATCCGTAATTGGGCTTCATGCTTTGTCTTAATATGATTACTTAGATCAATAATCCTATGTATATCACCACTTTCAATGATCGAAAATATGCCATTCAGTACCTGCATGCTGTCGCTGCCATGCCGACTTCTCATTAAGGCAGTCGCCCTGTATCAACTAAAAGGGTGTATGCTTCCGAAACTATAAACATACTTCTCTTGAGATCTTTACATTGAAGATTAAATCCTAGGCTAAAATACATTATTATTTTATATGCAAACCGAGATCCTGATTGGAAA
>JAGVVM010014027.1:0-11802 GCA_019149425.1 Psidium friedrichsthalianum
GGCCACTCGGAAGAAAGCGGAATTGAAAGATTGAGAAAAGCTCAAAGTTCTTCGACGATGAACTACGCGTGGAGAGAGAGAGAGAGTGGTGGTTGCTGCCTCATATCACTACTCGTGCCTCTTGCTGTATAATCTTCTCACGGACCACAGAAAGCAGTCAGCGGTAACTCCATCAATGTTATCTCGGATGGCGAACCCAAGGACAACTCAGGGATTGCAATTGGTGGCCTTTACCATGTCTCTTGATCTTTCGGGGCTAGGCACTCGTCATGGATTCACTGATTGCCTTTATGAGTTCATGGACCGGGATGCAGAAATCACATTTTCAGGGGACGAGGAGGAGTTATAGCAGGGCAGAGGATCTTGGAGATCTTGTGAGCGGTAGAAAATTCCGAATGTATATTCCTATATTTTTCGAAGACTATGCTATGAGTAAATGGTGTCTGCCAGAGCTAATATGTATGGTGAGTGCACTGGCCAATCCACCGGGAAAGAGGTACTGCCCATCTTTTACGATGTGGATTCCTCAGATGTTAAGCTTGAAACGGAGCTGTACAAAAGCGCGCGAGGGAAGCATGAGGAGGAGCATGGCTACGCTCTAGTGAAGCCATGGAAGAGGCTTTGGCAACGGTGGCAAGAATCCAAGGGATGCACCATATTAAGGATCAGAGGTATTGACCTCATCTACCTTTATTTAGCTATTTATTTATTTACTGCATCCTAGTTAAATAACCTTCCGTTTGTTGATATGATTCATTGTTTCGATTTAAAAAATGCAACAAGGTTTCATTCTAATTATTTTGTGAAACTTGAAAGAGGGATAAAATCATAAAAAAAAAACAAAAGCAAATCGTTGCAATCCCTCAAATGTACGATGCACTCGCGCTCTATCATCGCTGGGACTCCACCACTCAACCTCACCCCCCTTCACCTCCATAAGGACCCTCAACATTCACTTTTCTCTCTCCCTTTTCTGCTCTTCTCTCTTTCTCTTCCCACGCGCTCTCTGTTTCATCGGAGATAGACCAGTGAGGCCGAAAGGAAGGGGCCCTCCCCTGGTGGGTCTTTAATGCATAAAGACAGACACTGAACGCCAACATCTCCTCTCCACCCTTCGAGAAACTCTCCGCCTTCACCGCCTTCCTCTTATGAGTTCATGACCGATGCAGAAAACCCAACTTTTAGGGATGACGATGAGTTACGGCAGGCCAGAGGATCTCGGAGATGCTGCGAGCGGTAGAAAAGATGAATTTATATTCAATTTTCCGAAGACTATGCTTCGAGTAAATGGTGGCTGCAAGGTGAACTATTGGAGGTCTGGCCAATCCACCGGGAAAGAGATACTGCTCCTTGGAAGGGAGGTTCCTACTGCTTACGTTGAAGCGGATAATTATAAGAATTTAACGATGGTGGTGAAAGGCTGTAATAATGAAGATGATAGGCTTCGTTGAGTATTGTGATATAATTACGACTCAATTACTTAGGAAATGATTTTCTGTACTAATTTCGAATTAAAAAATTCAACTAGGTTTCATTCTAATTATTCATGAAACTTGAAAAGAGGGGAAAATCATAAAAAAAAAAAAACAAAGCAAATCCTTGAATCCCTCAAATGTAAGACGCAGTCGCTCTCTCTCATCGCTGGACTCCACCACTCAACTCACCCCTTCACCGCCATCAGACCCTCAGCGTTCCCTTTTCTCTCTCCCTTTTCTGCTTTCTTCTCTCTCTCCCCACGCGCTCTCTGTTTTCATCGGAGATAGACCAGCGAGGCCGAAAGGAAGGGGCATGGTGGGTTCTTAATGCATAAAGAGAGACCACCGAACGCCAGACATCTCCTCTCCACCTTCGAGAAACTCTCCACCTCACCGCCTTCCTCTCCATCACCATGGTCTGCAAGCAGTGCCTGCTTTCCTTCGAAGGGAGAGGGGTTATCTTCATGTGGCTTATTTTGGCTAGCTAGCGAATGCTCAGATGAATTTTATTCAATTTTAGGTGAAAGGCGATCCTTCATTCTCTTGTTTTATGCATACGTGAACTATTGTAGGTCACCATTTCATACATAGAGGAGGTTTTCCCCTTTGAAGGGAGGGTAGGTACTGCTTACGTTGAATCGTCTTAATCGTGCCTCTATCTGTACAGATCTCCTCAAGACAAATCGGGCACTAGGTGGTGTTCCCGATCCCATTCCGACCTCAATATGTGGAATCATCTTGCATCATATGTGCCGAGATTGTTCGGGACAGATGATCCAAGCCCGGGATCAGAAGATGAAGCCAGCGATAACATCAACCTGTGTTATCAGCTGGTGGAGGAAGAGGCTGACTCAGGATCTGCAACTGGTGGTGACTACGACGTGTTTTTGAGCTTTCGAGGACCGGACACTCGCAATGGATTTACAGATTGCCTTTATGAGTTCATGTGTCAAGCAGGAATCCGCGTTTATAGGGACAACGAGGAGTTACAACCGGGCGAAAAGATTTCAGCGATCTTGCGAGCAGTAAAAAGCTCCCAAATATTCATTGCAATTTTCTCCAAAGACTATGCTTCGAGTAAATGGTGCCTTGAAGAGCTGGCATGCATGGTGGAAAGTACTCGCCTGTCCGTGGGGAAAACGATACTACCCATCTTTTATGATGTGGATCCCTTGGATGTTAAGCTTGTGACGAAACTGTACAAGAGCGCCCTAAACAAGCATGAGGAGAGATATGGCTGCACTCGAGTAAAACCTTGGAAGGACGCTTTGACAACGGTGGGTAGCATTAGGGGATGGCATTTAAAAGATCAAAGGTATTGACATGATCTTGTTTATTTGTCTATCTATTTATTTATTCGATTGCTGTTACATCTGTACTTCCAATTGTGTATTAGAAGCTCGCACACAAGCACGCAGATTTGTATACATCATTTTCTACAGCTAGGCTGAGACTATATACGTGCTGATGAACTCCCCAAGGAACCCTCAAGTGATTAATTCAGTGACATCCTATCTATTCAAACTACTTAGATAAACTCTCTGTGGGCAATACTCACCATTCTCGTAAGAGAAACTGAACTTGACTTGTGTAGACAGAGCGATTTATGTACATCCACGGCGAATACTCCATGGAAAACACGTGTCGGCATGCTAGTTATATTGTTTGCTTCTGTTTGAAAACTCTAATTGCTCATATATAGTCTCATGTGTAATGTTTTGATGAATATGGCAGGCATGGCAACGCCATGAGAGAGATCACTCAAAAGGTTTTGCAGAAGATCACATTAAGAAAAAGAGATTTGCCCACTGATGTAGTTGGAATTGATGATCGTATAGAAGACATAAAGAAACTATTGAATTGTCTTGATACTAGTGATGTACGATTTGTTTTAATCCACGGGATGTGTGGCATTGGAAAGACAACTCTTGCCAAGGCAGTTTTCAACCAGCTTTCTCGACTATTTGAAGGTCACTCCTTCCTTTCGAACAACCAAGAATCATCTCCATACGGCGGCATTGTAAAAATGCAAAGAAAATTAGTAGCGGATCTTTTTCATTTCACGCTTGCAGAAACATTTGACTTTGAGGATGGGAATAACTTCATCCAAAACAGATTACCTAACAAACGAGTCTTACTTGTTTTTGATGGCATGGATGAAAGGGATCAATTTATGCAATTCGCGAAGCATTGTACTTCGTGTGGTCCAGGGAGTAGGATCATCATCACAACCAGAGATAAGAGTGTTTTTCCCATGACCAAGGTGGAAGGATTGGAGGAAAATATCTCAACAGGGTTTATAGGGATTTTTTTGTACGAAATGAAGGAAATGCATTTTGATCATGCTCTTCAACTTTTCAACAGGCGTGCTTTCAACACAGATTCTGCACCAAGTGATCTTTATGATATTTCAAGACAGGTTGTTGAACTCACCGGAGGACTTCCATTGGTTCTCGAGCTGATAGGTTCACATCTCCGCAACAAAAATAAAGCAATGTGGATAAGCACACTGAAGAAGTTGGAGAAAGTGCCTCACCAAGATGTCCAAAGAAAATTAAAGATAAGTTATGATGCGCTTAAATATGAGGCAAAACAGATTTTTCTGGACATTGCTTGTTTCTTTGTTAACAAGAAGATATCCAATGCAATGTATATGTGGGAGGCTTGTGACCTTTTTCCAGGAGTTGAAATTGACGTTCTCGTCAATAAATCTTTGATCAAGATTGTCGATCGTGATAGAATAACGATGCACAATCAACTAAGAGATTTTGGGAGAGAAATTGTTCGAGAAGAGAATATTGGAAAACCTGGCGAGCGAAGCAGATTGGGGTTTCTCGAGACGGCCCTGGACATAGTACGAACTAAAAAGGTAAGTACGAATAAGACTGTTTTACTCCTTCCTAGACGACTACGTGTCTAAGAGTTCATCTGTTCAATTGTACTAAACATCAGCCAAAACTGTAAATAGGTCAATTTTGCTGCTGAGTAAGTGGGCTACTAAGCAACGAAGATCAATTCACTGGAATCAAATACAAACGTTACTACAGTATAAATATATAACAAAAACTAATAGTTGAAAGAAATGGTATAGATTTTCACATCAAATATGCTCAATTTCATTTATAGGGCGATGTCAAATTTCATAATAATTAATGGATCCGAGCTTCTTGCTCAAGCCAAGAGATACAATATGATATTATGTTTTCTCTCAGGGAACGGAAAATGTGGTAGCACTCGCAATATGGAGATCGAGACACAATTTTACACGCGAAGATTTTACGAATCTCATGAACGTGAGGTTCTTGAATTGGATGGAGGGAACTTTGCTGGCAACTTCGAGGAGATTTTGCCGGAGCTAAGATGGCTTTGTTGGCGAAATTGTCCTCCGAAACTTCAAGCAAACAACTTTGTGCTGAATCACCTAGTTGTTCTCAAACTTTCAGGCAATATCACCGCAGAAGAATGGAGTGGATGGGCCAAAATCATGGTACAATTTCACTTAATCCATTTACTTTGTCAATTTATTGTCTGAATATATGATGACATGCACCTATTTTGCAATGCATACCAAAGTCCTGGCAATATTAAGTCAGTTGCTGCTTTTGCAGGTGACAAGTAAATTGAAAGTTTTGAAAATCGCAGGATCTAAATACTTAATGAAGACACCTTGCTTCTCTGAACTTACGAGTTTGGAGAGATTGGTTCTGAAAGATTTCCCGAGGTTGACTCAAATTGACTGCTCAATTGGTAAACTAGAGCGGTTGATTTACTTGAAGATCAAATGGTGCCCGCGTCTCAAAGAGTTGCCCGAAGATATTGGTCATTTAACTGCACTGAAAGAGCTCATCTTGATCCAGGGTTTTAGTGTTCGTTATTTGCCAGACTCGATTGGCAATCTAAGAGGTTTGTCAAGGCTAGTAATGGAGGATTCAGGATTAGTTGAACTTCCGGACACAATCTCAGGGCTAGTTGATCTTGAGTACTTGTGTTTGGCGAATTGTACGAGTCTAGAGACTGCCAGATGCAGTTGGGGACTTGAAGTTGCTGACTGAGTTAGATTATCTGGGACAACTATCCGGCAACTACCTCATTCGATTTGGAACTGCAAAGATCTGACATTGCGGATGAACAGTAGTGAGATAAGAATGCAACTGATGAAGGATTTGACACTCTTGAAAGATATTGAGGATTGCAGGGACCCTATGGGGCCTGGAGCAGTTTCGAAAACGCACCAAAGAAGTTGAAGGAAGTGCCTCGCATCAAAATCCGGAATTGGCTAGAGATTAGTGATGAGGCTCTTGGATATGGGGCGAAAAAAACTATCTTGACATCGCATGTTTCTTTGTTAACAGGAAAAAAACTAAAGCAATGTATATGTGGGAAGCTTGGATTTCTCGAAAGTTGAATTTGACGTCCTTGTCAAACGATCCTTGATCAAGACTGTTGATCATAGAATATGGATGCATGATCAAGTAAGAGATTTAGGGAGAGAGATTGTTCGTCGAGAGAATATCGGGAAATTTGGAGATCGAAACAGATTGTGGCTTCCTGAGATGACACCAGACATCATACAGGCTAAAAGGGTAGGTACCAGCAACCCTATTTTATTCCTTCCTGCACTACTACGCGTCTAAGAGTTCATCTCTCTTGCATATTCACTTCTTCATTTATTACTAGCTAAGAAACCCGTACGATAGGAAACTTGTTAATTTATTACATTTTCCCTTATTGCTAATTATCTGATTTCTTCACAAATAAATGGTGCACCCGTTTTCGAATTTATTTAAATAAGATAGAAATATCTGAAAACAAGAAAATTTGGTTTTACTGACCATTTGAACTTTTCCATTACAGAATCATACGAATACAATTTATCTGTTGACCTTTGCAATTTGTCTAATTGATATATGGTGAGGTTTTACATATAAAATGGCAAAATCTATCTTGTTCTATTTAGATAATGCGCATTTGAACAAAAAAAAAGTGTCTAAGGTTTTATGAACATGTCGGGTATCGAGAGTAAAGTATTTTTTTGAAAAGATACATTAGTAATGTCTTGTAAAGCTAATAAAATTCTCTGTTCGAAATTATAATTCAAATGTGGTAATGTCTCGTAAACCAAAAAAGGAATTATAAGAAACCAGGTCTTCTAATAATCCACAAAATATCTAGAACCTTATATGAGACCGAAGTCTTAATTGTTATTCATATAACTCCATAACTAATTATCTCAAATAAAATCTGAGGCCTTATAAGGTATACCTAAGATGCTGTTAGCGGCTATTAACTTTGTTTTCCTACCCCCTCAGGGAGCAGAAAATGTGGAAGCACTCACATCATGGAAATTGAGACACAATTACAATTTAACTCCCGAAGATTGTGCGAATCTCAGGGGCGCGAGGTTTCTTGAATTGGATGGACAGAATTTTGCTGGCAACTTTAAGATAATATTGCCAGAGCTAAGAGGGCTTTGTTGGCGAAATTGTCCTCCAAAACTTCGAGCTAACAACTTTGTTCTGAATCATCTAGTTGTTCTCAAACTTTCAGGTGATTTCACCGAAGAAGAATGGAGCAAATGGGTCCAAATCATGGTACTATTTTACCTTATTCATTTACTCTTCCAACTAATCATGTGAATATGTGATGACATGCACCTAGTTTGCATTGCATACGGGGTCCTGACAATATTAAGTGGGTTGCTGTTTTACAGGTGGCAAGTAAACTGAAAGTTCTAAATCTCGCAGGATCTAAATCCTTTATCAAAACACCTTGCTTCTTTGAATTTATGAGTTTGGAGAGATTGGTTCTGAAAGATTTACCCAGTTTGGTCGAAATCGATCGGTCAATCGGTAAACTAGAGCGGTTGGTTTACTTGAAAATCAAATGTTGTCCACTTCTTAGAGAGTTGCCCCAGGAAATTGGTTGTCTAAGAGCCCTGAGAGAGCTCATCTTGATCCAGTGCTACAGTGTTTGTCATTTGCCAGACTCGATTGGTAATCTAAGACTTTTGTCAAGGCTAATAATAGAGGATACAGGAGTAATTGAACTTCCAGACACAATCAAAGGGCTAGTGAGTCTTAAACAAATGTGTATGGCGAATTGTAGGAGTCTAAATTCACTGTCGGATGCTGTTGGGTAGTTGTGGTTGACTCAGTTGGATCTATCCGGACGACTATCGAGTAACTACCTCCTTCGCTTTGGAGACTTCTAGATCTGACATTACGGATACACATGAGTAAGATAGAAACCCAGCTGATGAGGTATAGGCCTGTCATGCAAGATCTCGAGGATCGGTTGGACCTTGCAGAACTGGAACCAGATGACCCATTCGAGAGTGCAATGTTCTCTGTGAGTCTCCCAGATTTTCCATTGGAAATACTTAGCCAGGACTCGAGGAAAGTTGTAACGCCAGGATTTCATGAGAATCACCTTTCAGGAAGGGGCTTACCTAAGATTTTAGCAAGGGTAATCTTTTCTCACGGTGATGATTTGCCGATAAATATCGCTGCGGAAGCCCCACTTTGGTACACTGGAGTAATGACCTCATCTCAACCTATTCGGTACTTAAAAAATCTGATGTTAATGCTCGTGACCTGGTGGGAAAGAAAGTTGGTATCCAAGGGGGTGCATGAATATCAGAGAAAAGACGAACGACTGCTCTCTTTGGAATTCTGCGATCATTGTATGTACGTCAGAGGTCAGAGAGTTCAGTGACAGTCCTTTGTTGGAAACTTCTTCTCGGTTTCCTCAGCTTTCTATTGCCGTTTCAATGACCTTATAGGAGCTTCGGCGGAGTGATCAGATTGGTTCTCGGGTGGAGACGGTGGAGATCTTAACCCAATTCTCATCCCAAATCTTGCGTCCTACCAATCTGCTGCTGAAAATTCCCTGGTCGAGCAAAAAACTTCCAGACTGCATTGAAATGTTGAACTCTTTGCATGAGGAGGCCACTCAAGTTCAGGGTTCGGCGTCTAGAAGAAGCTTCAAAAACTGCATGATTCACTGACTGAGAAAAACACGTGGGGTTAGATTGCGAGCCAAGGGACAGCGAAATCTAACATGGTTATATTTGCATAATTACTTAGATAAGAGGGTGCTGATGTATTTGGTTGGTGTCTGCGTTGGCTGTTGCATTTTGATTAATACAAAGCTGGACTAGTGTGTCTACCCGTTGGAAGACGCTTGCGCAATCCTTGACCGCGGCCTTGATGTCAAGCAAAAAATTCGCCTCACGAGGGAATTCGCCGGGGTCTCGAAACAGTTATGTAAGGTCTTCGATATAGAAAAACCTGAGGAGGAAGGCTACAGACAATTATCCAAAGAAATGTACATTTGGTTGCTCCATTGGTACCACCGCAATCGGAGGAGAGGTCATCATCATCACCAGTGAGCCCATCTTTTCTTTTTGTGTCTCTGGCTTTTCACTGATTTCCTACCCTGTTATTGGCGTATATTGCTTCAAATAATGAAATGCGAGGCTAACTCATAATTGACGGCCATTTCTGCAGGACTTGGGATGCAGATTTCTGGGAAGTTACCTAATTGTAAGGGGTACTTCCTTTGTTCGTATTTGGTGCAAATGGACAATGTGTGTACGTGTGTGGGATTTCACGACAAAGGAGCAGGAGGGGACAAGGTTAGAAAACTTCTAATTCTAAACGCTGCACGTTATATGTCTCGGAGATTTTACCCTGGTTAATGCGTCACCGTTCCTTTATAGATATCGCACGGTGGACTAATCCTGATCACACGCCTAAATAGTCAGCCTATAAGTGCAGCCGGACCTCACCGGACTAGAATTTCGAAGGATGGAAGAGGCTTTTCGACATTTGGCACCAGCCGGCCACGAACAACAATATAGTATCTCATGTGAATCGGGATTGAAATCGCTGTCCGATGTTGGGACCAACACGGCTGGCCTCACTTTCTTCTCTTCCTCTCGCTCGTTGTATCTCCCACACGAGCACTCATTTCCCTATCTATTTTGGCTTATGTCCGAGCATTACTCTCATCTCTCTCTTGCTCTTGGGTCTTTTTTTTACCTTGTTTTTTTCCCTCGCTTTTACTGCCAAAGTGAGTGGCCACATCTTTGACCAAAGTTACCTTGCTCACCAAATTGCAACGTGGCTTTTGCCACATCAAGAGCTTCAACCGTCGAGCTTTTACCCTACTTACCTCTGTCGTACTGAGGTAGAACATGATTTTAATACAACATTAAAAAAATCCAATTAAACAACTTAACAAGGTAAGCGAAAGTAAATAATATACATAAAAGCAACATATAAACCTAATTGTCAAGCAATGTGCGACATTTTAGTAAACTTTAATGGACATATTTAGCATGATAAAATATTGAATGATCTACAGATTATGTAGATCAAGCCCATCTAGACTATTGATGATATGAGTCCTATATTGGGTGCACATAATTAATAGTTAGGTTGATTTGACTTCGCATAGTTTACAGATTATGTAATATCTTATCGTATTATATTCACATGGTAAATTTTCGCCACACTCACGCAAATACGCAAAGTGAACATGAGAAGGAAGTTTGCACAAAACGAGAACTCTCTCTCTCTCTCTCTCTGTTGTTTCTATATAATTCTTCACCATTCCATTTGATCCGTCAAATGCAGGCGTCATCAGACCGAAGTTGTTGAGCATGAATAAGTAATTGAAAGAGCCTAATTGCTTTTTTTTTAATGAAAAAAAGTAGTTACTTCATAACATTTAGAAAAAGTTACTAATTAAAAATTTTCAATAATATCACCTAGGGAAAATTACAACATACAAGGATACTCTCCAACAGATTTCTTAAGTGTGTAAACCGTTGAGGATTATCGCTTTTATTACGGAAATAAATTATCACTAAAAATTTTTAGTGGAAATTTAGTATCATTAGAGCATTCAAAGAACCTTGAAATAAACTTACCATCATAATGAAAATTAGCCAATTCAAGGTACAATTATGGTCTTGACGGCTGTAATGATGATTCAATACTATAGCTTTATTTATCCACCAACCCCCCCCCCCCCCCCCAACAACCACAGGCACGTGTAGCTTAAAAATTTGTATACGTTTAGCCACTGCCGTGTGGGTGCAAGCATTGCTTTTAGTAACCATTTACAAACTGTTAGTAACCATTCACTGTCTCCTCCAGCCCCTTCAGGTCCACATTCTCATCATTCTGTTTATACTGCCGGAGACATTACTCACACCAGAAGCAAATACAACTAGTATTTCCCCAAAAAGCCATGATCGTCAGTTCAGAACATATAGTTTTGCCGGACAAAAGGACCTAGTGAATAATAGTAACCATTTGCAAGACTAATTTGGGCAAACACTAACTCATTTAACCAGATCCTGCAAGACAGATCTATCGTCTCTTCCTTTGCTATAATGCTAAAAAGAGATGGAAAGAATGTGAGAATAAGAACTTTGTGAACATTGGGCAACGGCGGTATCAACAAATGCAAGCCTTTCATTTCAGCCACCTAATTTCCTTCTGGAGCAAGCTCAGCTAATTCAATGTTCTCATCTTATGTTAGAAGTTAAACTAAATTCATAAATGTTGTGGGTAGACGAGTTGCTGATTATGTGGAGAAGATACTTATTCAATAAAGAAGTTGCCGTTGCCGATGCCCGATGACCGTTCGACTCCGAAGACAGATGCACAAACTAGTGCACAAACCATGACCTGTCTTTAGTAAAGTGCTGCTTTCAAGAGCTTGTTCATATTCTGATGTTTAGTTAATGTTCTGTACATGCATTGTGACTATTCTTATTTCTAGGAGTCTTTATTGAACCATTACTTTTAAGAAGTCATAATTAAGTGAGCCTTTCAAGGGTCCTTTTGTATCTTAAGAGTCCTTTATGAGTCCGTTCAAGAGTAATGTATCAAATCTACAAATAGGCGTGCCATGTAACCATTTTTGTATGAGTAATTCAAGGTGAACACACAATAAAAGTTTTCCCGCCTCCTTATCTAGTTGTCTTGTCAGTGTTCGTGATTGGTTCCTTTTCACCTCATCCCATCAAACTAGTATAAGAGCTTACGGTTTGTGATCATGGACTTGACAAACAAACTTAACTTCCTATTTGATATCCTCGTCTTACCAAGGAAAATTATGGTAATTGGGCTGCTGCTAGAATGAAAGCTTTGCTCGGCCTGTATGGTGTATGGAAAATGATCAACACTAGCTATTATGAGCTAGAGTATGAAGCCACCTTGAATCAAAGTCTGCATATTGGTTAAGGGTTCAACTATGGTAAGGATAGCTTGGTCAATAATTGGGACATAATTATGGCTTATGTTTGTTCGAA
>JAGVVM010014030.1:0-11136 GCA_019149425.1 Psidium friedrichsthalianum
AGTTTGAGCTTGTGGCATGGTTATCGTTTTCTATGTTAATTTGGCACACTTCAGATCAGTAATGTAGAATGTTCGACAGAGTCATCCGTTTTTCTAGGAGCATGGTCCATGTTAACAGATTCCGTTGCTCTTCCTATTAGTTTCTCGTCAAGGCTGGCGCTTCCTCGATCGTTCATCACGTGAGACTCGTTATTTCGAGCCTTCTTCTCTATCAATAATCAATTTGGGTATGGGGCGTTTCCTAGACAGTCGAGGATAGGCTCACGGGAACCAATTGAAAACTCCTGGATGTGAGACTGGAGTTCTCGGGGTTTTCGATCCTTTGATTCTTGTGCAACCGTTCCTTAACCATACTAAACAAGCTGGCCGTAGTGCCGCAATGTACGCGTTTCTGCTTCCCTTTGGATCACGATCTCATCATCATGATTGATGCTAATGGATATATGCTCTGTGATTCCTATGGACTCGTCATTGCATCATTTTTAATAAGCCCCTTTGATCTTGAATCAAGAGAATGATCCTAATGGGGGCGTGTTATTATGTAGCCCACCAAGAAGCTACTACAAAAAAAACACAGAAACCTTGCAGATTGGTTCAATCATGGCTTATGGGCAGTTGCCAATTTGGCACTAGTCTTATCTCAAGGTGTCATGGGTACTTGACTGTTAACGTTTGTTCTGTTAGCCATACAACCAAAAGAAATATTGTTAGTCCATGGCAGTGTTTGGCAAGTTCTTGGTGTTTTTGGACATTAGGCTGATGTGCGTAATAACTTGCTGAGTCCTACTTGACTAGAACGGTCTCAGTTGTGGTTAATAGTTTTCGCGTAGGCATCAGGGATCCTGAACATCAATTTGGTCTTTTGGATCAATGCCACAGTCTTCCATTTTTTTTTACTTCTATTTTTGGGAGTTGGTTTGTGTGTCGTTTCCCCATTTCCTCGTCTTTAACCTTTGGATTTTAGTTCCCTATGTCCTGCCACGCGCATTTCCATGGATTTTCATGTTAAAGACAAACGCTACTAGAACATGCAACAAGAGGATGCAGCGGGGGGTCACCCAAGTTTCATCTGTTTGTCCATGTTTATCTGGTTAATAAGGGATTGACATTCGATTCGTCACTGGTGCCATGTGTATCCTAATATAATTCAATGTGCTTACCATCCATTACAAAATGTCAAATAGAAAGAAAACCTTGTCAGTTTAAAGAAGACATCTCCCTGCCCTCACTTTCCAAACCCCGCACTATGTTCTCTACTTGCATTTGAAATAGATGGGACCGAGCATCAGGCTTAACTTCTTGAATAATTTACTTAAATGGAACTTGGAGATGTGCTTTTTTTTTTTCCCTCAGCGTAAGTGTCTGTGAGCACCACGAAGCAAATAATGAAGACTAGCAATTACAGTAATCACAGAGAAGGAAGAGATAGGGCTCCGCCCAAGGTAGTCCTGTCTTTTTTTTGCATGATGTTGTATGCCCCTGTGATATTTTACATTTGGTATCTGTTAGCAATGTTCATTTGTACCTGGAAACAGGGGGAACATAGTTTTAAACAATTTTGGGGACAACCCTGTAAGGGCTTGTTAGATGGAATTAAAGTGTGGTTGTGTCAATTTCATCATCGCCAAGCACATATCTATTGCTCCTCTCAAAGGACAATATACTCCCGTTTATATATCATCCTGGGATGTGAAGTGTTCTAGATAGTTCCGATTTAATGATTCGGTGATGTTTATTGTTCTGTAGGTCATGACCTTCAACACTCGGAAGTTTGCGCATGAGATTGTGAACAACGCATGGTCATGTTCAGTATTCTATCATCATTTTAGAGGGTATATCACATGGGCATTAATGTATATGCTGTCTGCTATGGGTTTCACCACCAGTTAGTTGAGGCCCCTGATCTTCACTTCTCTGATTCTCCAAGCATTGGTTTGTTGAGACTAATGCGACTGCATCTTTCCCTCTTTCTGCATCTGCAACTCCTACAGCAGCATATTCTTACTCTGTTGCTGTGGAATGATAACTGTGAATAATATTTTTCACATTCAACTGAGCTCTTAGATTTTTTCTGTTCCCATCTTCTCATTCAAGTCTGTACATACTTCCGTTGTGTTTATCTTAATGTAAGTTTTTCTTGGGGAAGACACTCTTAAAACCCACTAACCCCATCAATGAACTTGCTTCTAGGTTTCCTCTCCTTAATCCTCCACTTCTTGTTTCCATTCAGTAATAAATTTGACATGCTTTATAGGGAGGATGGGACCTGAGATTGTAGACGTTTGATTCCTTTTGCTCTTGCAATTAACACGACAGAATTGTGAACTATGACCTTTCTGAATTATTAATTACCTTGCATTTGAGGTGTAGACTCATTTGGGAAAATTTTCTTTATGTAAATACAATGCTGAAGCTTGAGTAAGAAATTCCACCTCATTCAGAGGAATCAGGTACCATAGGAGAATAATGGGTCCTTTTTCTGTGGGCTTGTCTTATCCCTATTCAGTGATGTTTGAGCTAGCATTTGTGGGCTCAATTCTTTGATGGAAAAGTCAAAGTCTGGACTTATGATGGTCTTTCATGCTGGATCCTCTTCAATGTAGCAGTGGAGTTTGCTGATGTTAACATTGGAGTGTTTGCCTTTCGTCTTTATTCAATGGTAAGGTATATGTATCTAGGTTGTCTCATACGCTTAAATGATGTTAGACTAATCTAAGAGGCCAGTTGGTAATTCTGGTGTATTCCTAGTTCTGTCTCATCATTGATGCTCTTCTACTCTGTCGTTTTCTTCTTCTTCGTCACTTACTATGATCTGCTGGCAGTTTTAAACATCACATTCCAATGTCTCATTCTTCTTGTTTTATCTCATTGCCTTTCTTCTCTGTGGCAGTTGAACATTCTACTTTCCCAATGTCGAATAAATTTAGCCTGTGAAACATGTCTAATGATGTGTGCCACTGATTTAACCAGAGAAAAAGGAGATGGGTGGCACATCTATGTGCAATGCCATCGTTTCGTTTGCTGTCACATCAAAATGCCTGCACAGACTTGGATTCTGTCCACATTGTTGCCATTACGCTTATTTAGCTGCTTCTGTTGTTTTGGCCTTGGATTTGGTTAAGAGGCACTGCGGTGCACCGCACAATGCCAACCTAGAGTGAAGCTTTGCGACGTTCTGTTTTCTTTTCTCATGGATTTCTTTTCATTTTAATTCAGTGGAAATATAGAAATTGCTTTCTATTATCAAATCCCTACAAAGTTCCTCACTTTTCCAAGCTGTTGGTGAATTATCTTGCGAAGTTCAGCTCCCTTCTTAATGCACAAGGAGAGAGGTATCTTCAGTCTTAGCAATGGAGTGGTCCATTGGAGGTAAGGGCATGATAAGTGTTCTGTATAAGGGACTGCTGTGGAATCTGGATCATAGGATGCAGATGGAATCTGCAAATACTTTTGAATTCTGAAGCAAAGTGATGGAGATTGATCGAGAGATGGCCTGAACGTAGCCCAAATGATGACAATATTAGTAGCAGTGAATCCTCATTTGCCACGGAAATGGCTAATAACCTCTTGAAAGTACAATGCTAACATAGATATACGTATGTGTGTGTTTCGTAATTCAGCAGAGAAAGAACTAATCATTGCAGGTGACTTGTGACGGTTTCGGAAGTGGATGATGATCATCCAAATCCTTCAGAACGCCAAGGGGCAGCACAAACCATGATATGTTGCTTGTTCTCTCCTTGCAAATACTTTTCATGGCGAAGTGAGGTTTTTTGAACACACCACCTCTTGATTTCACCTTTAGGAATACGATGAAGCTGTGCTAACTGCAACTATTGTCTAGTTAGGTGACTTGAGTTGCATGGTGGCATCGCCGCATCGTGGTAAACTTGGAGATCAAAAGCTCTCTCCTAACTCCGAAGTGGCATAGCCTTAAAGTGAAGGGCGAGGTTTAGACGAAGAAAGGCTTACAGTGGATACCTAGCGCACCCAGAGGCCTTTTAGAGAACAGTAGAATGTTGGGTTAGCTCTGCCTTTAAGAACTTTGTTGTTCTTCGTGTCTTCTATTTGAAGAAGGCATAGGCATTCTTTTGTGGGAAGTAAAACTGAATGCCTCTCACTCCACAAGTTTCCATTTGCTATGTGTGCATTGAGTACATGTACTGTTTCGATCTACCCCCAAGTAATGCATACGGTTGGTTTCCTCCTTGGGTGTTCTAATTCTATCTGCCACTTGCTGTGTCCTATGGTAGCTAGTTGAACATGGATGCGGTGAACATTCTGGGTGACGCTTGCTGGGATTGCTGTTTTAAGTCATGGTTCAGTTTCTACTTCTGTTGTGATGGGTAGATGGAAAATGAGGAAATGACAGCGCACAGGGTTCAGGAAGAAACAGAGGACTGGTCTGGGCATGATAGGAGCAAGAACCTTAGCCATTTCAGATAGATTGAAACCCAAAGCCAGTAATGTCTGTTTGTTAGTTGTGTCGGTAAATGAGGTCTCCAACTTTGTCATTGGTTGATTTTACAATTTCAGATAAATTATGATAATCAGATTTTTCTGGTTTAATGACAATTCGTATCAATCATCCATTCAGAGCATCTAACAACGTCGGCCTGAGCTGTAAACTGGTATTTACCTCCCCTTCTAAGTTCAAGATGTTGAACACGAAGCCAGTGATTGATAAATTGGCTCTTGATATCTAGATTTAGAGTACTGGAACTAGAAATTCTCCTAGTTTTTGTTCTGGCGATGTAATTCTATTACTCGTGTATGTGGACACCGAGTTAAACGTTTGTTGAACACACTAGCTGCTGACAGTTGTGGTACTGTGGACAGGCTGTTGTGTTATTATCGTGTGAGTTGACAATTTACATGTGGTTTAGCATTGTCCTCACTTTTGATGTTCACGCAAAGACTTCTATTTGGTTATCTTTCAGCTTGAGATGACACGTTCCTTCATTTCTTTCTCCTTTTTTTTCTTGTTTAGAAAAATATGCCTTTCATTTCTTCAGAACGGAAAAGCACATTATCCATGACAAAGGGGAGTTGGGCTCTTATGAGGTTATGGTCCTTTTAATCGGAGCGATTAAATGGTTTAATTATCTGTCCTTGTCGTAGAATAGATACACAAGCTTATGTTGCGGGCAGTGCTGAAAATCCCATTTCTCCTGGTAATTTTACTGTTGTTCAAAAGTATGTGTGCCTTGCAGTATGCCTGTTACTACTTGAGTTTTTGTGTTGCTCCAAAGTTGGGTGCGCGTACCTACTACTGCTGCTGCTACGCCACACAAACACAATTGTCATTATCGAAGCACTTGATGCCGTTACCTTTTCCACGCTGCTTTTTTCTGTTAGGGTAAATGACACAACTGATCTTTGATTTTGGCTTAATATGTATTGTGATTCTTGAACTTTAAATTTGTTTAGTGTGATCTATGAACTTTAGCTTAATGTGTAATGTTGTCTCTGAACTTAATTTGTTTAATATGATTTTTTGATTTTTTTGTACATGTCCAATTTGTCTTTAGATTGTAGGAAAATATTTAGTATTGTCCTTTCATTAATTTAAGTTCAGGATACTATTGAACGTTTTCAAATAGTACAGAGACTAAATTGAACATATATCAAAAGTTCACGAATCACGTTTAACAAATTAAAAGTTCAAATGACATTACATATTAGGTTAAACTTTATGGATCATATTGAATTAATTTCAAATTCAAGGATTACATTGTATATCAAAGTTTATGAACTATGTGTTATTATCCATTTCTTTTAGTTGGTCAAATTTTTCACTTTCATCCTCCATACATTGGTTTACGGGGTTTTTATGAAATAGAGGTCAAGAAAAATAAAATTACTGATTTGGATTATGTTGGGGAGAAAATATGAGTTAGGGGTTTGGGTGGCAGTTCGGCAGGGGAGCTGTCAAGCTAATGGTCATTCGGCAATAGGGCTGCCAAACGGCAAGGGAGAACCCCCCACCCCCTCACCCCTACCCCCTCACTCCCCTAAGCGTCTCCATCAAGCTCCACCTCTTCCTCCCCCTATCTTGTACTTCATCTCCCAATTCTTCTCTCTCTCTCTCCCCACAAATTTTTGGGCTAGAGAAGTGACTCTGCAAATTTCTGGGTAGAGAAGTGGAGGGGGCAGTTTGGCACCTCTGGTGCCGAATGGGTCCGTCCGGCAACCCTTCTGCTGGACGGACCCCTATTTCGTTTTTTTTTTTTTTTGAGAGGACCCCAATCGGTAAAAACAAAAAAAAATTAGTTCCCTTTTCGTAAAAAGCCCTTGGTATACTGCGACAGACTCCTCGGTGAGACCAAGTGGTAAAAAGTTGATGCTGTGTTGGAGAGACTAGGAATCGCAACCAATTAGGGTTCATCCTACGCCTTCAATGAGAAGGCCTGTTGGACGAGTGGAATGTTTCCAATCCATGGGTACGTAAGAACCAAGGTAAATTATTCCCTAAGGACAATTGATCAAATGGTCTGTCAATAGGACAGAACATTCAATCGCATTACTCGTACAATTAAATGTTGATTGACATGTTTGGCACCCTAAAAACGCTGACCGTGAAGTCGACGAGTCAAAGTAAATAAGCAATTGATGCAATTGACCATATATCAACTATGTTTTTGAATGGGATGTTAATTCAGGCCAATGTTGATGAGGAAAGTGTTTCAGACCATTGACAAAGAAAGGAATCTTTTAAGTCCATTTGCAGTGATAAGCTGAGCTATTAACTAAACTAGGCCAATGCTTGTGGAATATTGTCGATGGCAAATGATCAAAAGCCACCGTTGTCCGCGAGAAGTCAATAAAATTAAGTCTGACTAGTTTTCATCTATCAATGATAGCCAAGCTGATGTCATTCAAATTAATGCTAGTCGAGTCGGGAGTGTTGACATCCACTCACGAAGTTTGACGGAGATCAGATCGAACGGAAGCATAAAAAGAGTCGGAACGATTGTTGCTGCCATACTCTTAGGATGGAACAATTACCAAAGGGTTCGACGGAAAGTTATTGCACCAATCTCCGCAGGTAGGACTAGCTATCCGTATCAAATATGGAGCCGAAAAATTGATTTCAAGAGCGAGAACGGTTAAGTGAGAATGGCCAGCCAACTATTTGAGCTTAATTAGGAATAAACCGTAAATGAACTTGAGCTCGAGTTGGATCTCGAGTTTAGAAAGCTCAAAACCCTGTAATTTCATGTACTTTTGTGTTTATTTTAGCATTACTAGCTTTTTTTTTCCTTCAAAAAAAAGAAATTAGCCTAAGCTTTCTTAGTGTTAGCGAACTTGTCAAGCTGAGTATTGATGAGGTCGAGCTCGACTCAAAAGCTACCCAGGTAGCTCGACTCGAAATTAGATGAGCCAATCTTGAGTATTCATTGATTGGGTTCGAGCTATTCATGAGTCGCTTGACTCACTTTTGGGTGGACCATTGCATTTAGTGTTATGCAGTGTTACATCTGAATCCCTTGATCTATAGTTACAATGTATGCGATCCATTTGATCTGTAGTCCGAAGGTGTCAAGGAGTCATAAGGCATGGGTTCCCTGGAGCGAACCTTTGTGGAGTCGGGCCTGAGCTTTGGGAATTGGGCATCAGTACCAGGTCCCGGGCTCAGTCTCTTTAGACTTGGGCCAGCCTTAATGGACCTGGGCTCGAGCCTAACTTCTACACTTCAAGTTCATTGCCAATGAATAGGGAGCGGATGTTGGCGTTCTACGCCCAAGTACATAGTCTTCGGTTCAAACGTCATACCTAGTCATATTTTGAAAAATCATCTTTTATTTTTCAAAGAGGAAATCATTTCTAAATTTATGCATAGGCTTTTCATGAACTAGGAAAATTTTTATTGACTCATTGTCTCCGCGTTTGGACCACTTAGGAAATGAGAAAATGTTTTCTTAAATGAAAATTCAACCAAAAAAAAAATGGGAGGAGGTGTGTGTTTGTTGAGCGAAATAATTTTTCCCAAATTGGGTGCGTTTGTTTTGCAAAAAATGAATGATTTGAAAAAAATTTTGAACGAACAATATTTTTATCATCAAAATTTTTTTTATATAAACTAATTTTGCTAAAGATGACATTTTTTTATTAACTAATTATTTTAAGGATACAATAATCATTTTTAGGAAAATATTTTTCAAATCATCCATTTCTCAACGAAACAAATTGAGATACTTTTCTGTACTTTATTGTGTTTGGTTTACTAGAAATGATTAGTCAATGAAAAATCATTTACGGTCAAGAAAATATGCATGCTTAAAGTTGGGAAAAAAATTCACTTAACTAAAAATGGGAAAACATTTTCTAGAAAATAAGCATTTCCTTAATCATAAAGTTTTACCTATAAAAGCACACTCTTGTTTCAATGAAAACTTCATGATAAATATACTCTTGGAAATTATTATTGGGAAAATTTATTAATTTTATTTGTTTGGTGGTTCGGGGAAACTCAAATCTAATTATGGAAAGTAGTCATGATGATTACTCAAGTCAAATACACCCAAGGTAGATCCCAAAATTACTTGAGTTCTTATGTATATATTTGGCAACAGTCAACTCTATGAGATAAAGTTGTTGGAAATAATAAGCATGTACATATCAATGACTATATTATAAGTTTTTCTCTATCTATCAATACTCTCTAATTTAAGTTAGAGTGAATATTGTGAAAAATCTCAAACTGGTATATATCATATAACAAATTCACAACAACTAATTCTTTTGGCCATAAAAAACCCCCAAACTAATTTTTGCGTAATAAAACTCCCAAACTAGAACACGCATGATACATCTACTCTCCATTAGCTTATGTTAAATTTTGCTGTGAAATTATTAAGTTGGACCGCAATATGGCCATAATCATTTAACCTAGCAAGTAGAAGGGTAAATCTATCTGTTCACCTATACTTGTGATCAAGAAAGGGTAACAGTCTTCCAATTATTATATGAATCAAAAACTCCACCACTATTAGATGGTTTGCTTGAGATATGCCCGCAAATCTATTTGTTCATCTACAAGATTTTAAAGTGGACTTGTTAGATCAACTCAGTCATTGCCATGTGTCATCCAACACAATGATTTCACGGTAAAATTGTCAAAGCTATGAAGGGTAAATGTGTCACATGGGTGCTAGTTTAGGTTTTAGGTGACGCAAAAAATTAATTTGAGGTAAATTTGTCACATTTGTACCAGTTTGATTTTTTTTTTTGTGTGTATTAACCCTTTAAGTAAATTGAGCCAATTATATTTTCTTGCATATTTATGATGGCTGACAAGGTTAAGTTTATACTTTGAAAGATTATCCACACCACCCTACAATCACTTTTAATTTTTCTAATTGAACTTAAGAAATTCGTTCAATATTATATATAGTATCTTTTAATTATTTTATCTAGCAAGCAACACACAAAATTAATTCCAATGAGTAAATAGGAGGTATGTTCCCCCTAAGCGTACATAAATTTCAGGTGAGAATATTTCAACACTTTCTTTTACTAATCTACACTCAAAAAAAAAATGGTTAATATTTACATCTTCTACCCTCTCTCTCTCCTCTCTCGCCGCACACAATCCCCCTCTCTCCCAGTTTAACTAAGTTCTCAAAAGGATTAATAACTTTATCTTATCACCTTTGTAGTAGAAAACAGACCCATAATCTATTGTATTAGTGCCAGTTCACTCCTAGATCTTTTATTGGCATCAATTCAATCATAAACCTTTTGATTTTTATCAATTCAGTCCTAAATTTTTTGTGTTTCTATTAATTGAGTTAATTCATCCAATTTGGCTAGAAATTTTGCTGACGTGGGTGTTGGTGTCATACATGGCTGGTTGCATTGACTGGATTTTTTTATTTGTTTTGTAAATATTTTAAATAATTTTTACGTGTAGGGGGTGTGGGTTTGGGTTTTTTCTCTTTTTCTTCTCAATCTGGCTGTAAAAAATTATTAAAATATTTAAAATCTTAATAATATTAAAGTATATCATATCATGGCACAACCATCCACATAGGATAACCGACATCTATGTCAATGAATTTCGATCAAAATTGATCCGATATTGAATCAATTAACAAATATTTAAAAAGTTATAACTGAATTGACACAATGAAAAAGTTTATGCACATTGAATTGGCATCAATAAGAAAATTTTAGTTGCTCAATTGACACCAATAGGAAAAAGTTTTAGGATTGAATTGACACTAGTAAAATATTTAGGATTGATTGGGAACAAATGTAATAGTTTAGGACTTTTTTTGACACTTTTCTAGTATACCAAGCGTGTTGGGGTTGTGATGTTTGCTACCTTGACATTAGTCTTAATTGCCAAAATTTAGTTTTTGTGGAGCAAACCATGTAAAAGATTAAATAAATTTCTGGTATTGGATCACGCTTCATTTGTTTGTTGATGGGATAGGGGGGAGGTCAGTTGGTATTGATCCTTTGATTCATTAAGATATCATCAGTGGTTTGTTCTACACGATTTTTAGGTTGTTCGGACAATTCTTTTTTTATCCTCAACTCTAGTTCTACGTGAGGGTGGATGTAAACACTTAAGTCGTCTCTTTGGACAACATTTTGTGAGTAGAACTCCGTTCGTAAGAGCAACTGTCTAGAGCAGAGGGTGCTATTTTTGTTACGTTACTTCGTGTTTTCTGATTTTTCTGCAGCGAAAAAATGCCACTGTGAGGTGAAAGTATTGTGTTTTTTCACTTCTCTCGGGGGAAGTGTGGATTTTCTATAACAAAAATGCACCCTAATCTTGTGTCTCTGTTAGGGGGGAGTGTAGTGGGTATGCATTGTGAATTTAGTTGCCGTGGTGAACAGTTATTATGACTCCTTTCCAGTTTGAACCTAAAAAAGTTTATTCTCGTTAATTCCATTTCCCTTTTTTTTTGATTCTCAGGTGGCTGTGTTTAGTCTTTAAGTTTTTTTAAGATTGGAAGCATAGAAAAATAAATTGAATTAAGCTTCCACCAGTTCACATTCTATAGGATAGGGTTTAGTTGCCTTTCTGAGAAGAAGTACTTCTCTTGAAAGAGTAAACTTTGAAGGTAACTGAGATTAAAAAAACAGTTGTAATTTCTATAACAATTGTGCCCTAAAAGTAAA
>JAGVVM010014031.1:0-10903 GCA_019149425.1 Psidium friedrichsthalianum
GTCGTGGCCGCCACGTGATCGTTGACTCAGTCAACAAAGGTTGACCGAGTCAACGTTCACCAAAGAAGACTACGAATAGAGCCGCCGATGGCACTGTTTATCGTCTTCTCCGGCGAGACTCGCCGGAAAAGACATGAAAACAGAGCTAACGGCTACGAAATCTTCCCAATTGCAATCTACCCTTGGTATACATCCACAAGCATGAATTGTTCCACCAATTCGTCGCGAAAACTCTCTTGGATTGTCACGAATTCGAGCCGACCGTGAGCTGGATCCCGGAGACTCTTAAATTCATAATACCCGCGTTCAAAAAACTTCGTTTAAATCATCAGACAACATCAGGAGGAAGTTTAAGGAACTTATCTGTATTTGAATGAGCTCGGTTTCACGTGGAATGAGCTGGCGAACTCAAAACAGGCCGAGAGGATTTGGGGGGTGAACTCGAGGTTTTATACAGCAAACATACAAAAAAACCCATAGGTGAGATCAGGGAGATGCAGGGAGTCTATTGGATTAAGGTACAGGCTGAAAGAGCGAGCAGATTGAGTTCGGCCATTGATGACCGAGCTCGAGTTCAAACGTGGTGCGCACCTTTTCCGAGGTGCCAAGGCTGCTCTAGCGGGTTCTCAATGATGTCGGGCTCCCCAGAAAGCTTGAGGAAGCAACTCAGGAGCTCGGTTCCCCTATTTCGCTTGAACTCCAACAATTTCTCCCAAATCTCTCTCGGCCGAGCTCCTGCAATCGTCCCCCTCTCAATCTCTCCCCAATTCCCTTTTTAAACTTGTTTCATGTACCATACCCCTCCTAAAATCTCTCCCTCGAAAAACCCCATTAACCGAAATGCGATTTCTCCTTCGATCCATGCCCCAAAATCTCTACGGATCCCTCTATTTTAACAAACTCCCTCTTTCAAACCCACGTACACGCCCAAGCGTCTGGGAAGATGATGAATAGTGTGGGTCACCGGGTCGGGTCAATTCGACCCGGTCAACCCGCTTTTATTAAAAACCTAAAATTGACCCCAAAATTTTCCATTTTTCCCAAAATTGACACCAAAATTAGACTCAGGGGCATTGAATTTGCTTGAAAATGGTATTTTCCCCAGAAATTCCTCATAATTTACACAAAAATCTCAATTTTTGGGTTTGACCCGAGAACCCATTTTGCAAAATCCAAAGTCCTAAAGGCCTTTTTTGCAAAAATTGACTCCATCAATGGATTCAGGGGGTCAAAATCTAGGGGGTGGCATCTCCATATTTTCAATTCAGTCCATAGAAAATTTTTAATTGCATTTTAAGTGTTTTCAAAGACTAATTTAAAAAATCAAAAATTGCATTCTAGCCCTTTTTAGCGAAATTGGACAATCCCGAGGGTTTTTGGACCGGTTTTTAATTTTTAAAAATAGAGGAGGATGACACGACTCTAAAAAGTGAAAATTAAAAATTACAGAGCTAAAATGAAATTTCTAGAAATTATTTAAATAATCAGAAAATGAAATTAACAAAGAAACTCTAAATTCCAGACCAAATTTTCAAAAATTTATTCATAAAAAATGAAGGTAAAATTAAAATGAAAATATTGACTATTTTTTGTAATTTTCTGGTCTCAAATACTATTTTTTTTTATTGATTTTCCATTATTTTCCTAATTTTTGAAAAATATTAAAAATGCCAAAAAATAAGGAAAATTATTTTTTGTTCAAAATTGGTTCCTTAGGCTTGGACAAGGCTTCCAAAGTTGATTTTGCAATTTTCTCATTTTTTATTGATTTTTTATGAATTTTTGAAAATAAAATACAAAGAAATATGAAAAATATGAAAAATTATTTTTTGCTCAAAATTGGTTCCCTAGGCTAGGCTGAGGTCTCCAAAGTTGATTTTTAATTTTCTCATTTTTTATTGAATTTTTTTATGAATTTTTGAAAATAAAATACAGAAAAATGCTAAAAATATGGAAAATTATTTTTTGCTCAAAATTGGTTCCTTGGGCCAGGCCAAGGTCCCCAAAGTTGATTTTTTTCGATTTTATGACTTTTTATGGATTTTCTAAAAATTTATGAAAATAAAATTGGCCAAAAATCAAGTGTCAACAATAATAAATTTATATTTTATATATACATTATAAATTATCATTTTTATGATTATTTCAAGCAAATTAATTTGATTCAAATTTAAAAATAAATAAATAATTAAAAAAGTTATAGAATTAGTCCCACATAGATGGTGAGGGAGAGAGACAAAAGCAAAATGACTTAATTCATGAGTCCCACATTAATTGTGAGGGAGAGAAACAAACATGAAGTCTCTTTAAAAAGCCAAGGATGAGACTTGGAGGCTTATAAGTTGAAGAAAAGAGTCCCACATTGGTTGCCTAGTGTAACAAGTAAGATGTCTCTTTAAGATGAAGTCTTTACATGGAGGCTTACAAGTCTATCATCTTGGCTTTTTGCCTAAAATGAATTCTCTATTTCTCTTAGTAATTTGGCTAAGATTAAGTATGTAATTTTATTTTATTTTAATTTTTTTTAAAATGCCCGTCCGGGCCGATTTCGAAAAATAACAAATCAGAATCGGCTCGTGCCACACGGGCCGGTTCCGATTCGGAATGAACCAACCCGGTCAACGGGCCGGTTCCGGGTTTGACCCGGGTCGGTTCCTAGCTGGAACTGGCCCGTGGCCACCTCTACCCCCTCCCCTCTCTTTTTTTTGTAATCAATTCATCAGAAAAATCAATGCACCAAATGCGAGCTAAGATGAACTGTCAAACCTGGGCTGAGCCCAAGAGCCCAAGAAGGTTTATGAAGTCTTCTATCTCAAGCTACTTGACCCAAATAGACCGGCTTGGAGGCTGGTTTAGCTTGGCAACAATGATTTTGTTCACATGCACGATGCTCTTAGAAATCAAAAGCCAGTATTCATGCTTAAGAAGTGAATAGATATCTTCTCCCTCCGTTTTTTTGGTACTTTTGGCTTTATTGTGTTTTTCCTTTTCCTTTTCCTTTTTCTTTTCTTGTTTTTTTTTTTGGGTGGGGAGGTTGTGGGATAAGCTAGATGGATGTAAGCAATCAAACATAGAAGACGAGTTGTGTCTCAGTAATGAATGATATATCGTGTGAGAATCGAGGCATTCGAAAGTTTCACTATCAAAATATAATCAGTAATAAGGCTGGACACTAAGACATTTTCTGGAAATGGTTCTTTGGAAAAGATTACTTTTCTTTTTGACCTGAAAACTTGTTTGATCAAATGGTTTCACAAGATTAATTTATTACATATATGTTAAAACAAGCATGACTCTTTATTTTGGAAAAAAAGGAGAGTTACATAATAGTTTTAACCCCAAAGAACCATTAAAAAATATTTTGGCATACCCTCAGTCGGACAAGATCATCTTATCTTGCCAGTGACGGCTGCATTTGGACTTGCTAGCGACATTGGCAAAGGATAAGATCAAGGAAATTTGAACGGTCAGCACAAAGACAAGCAAAGACGGTTTTAACATAACTGCCACTAGAAAACAGTATTTGTCCAAGGAGCCTTGAAAACATGTAAACAGAAAGAACATGTATATTACTATTCATGCGGCCTAGTTCCCTAAAAAACCTCCAAACTTAGGTTCTATTTTAACTTTTCTTTGAAATTTTTTTTTTATCTAAAAGAAATTCTCAACTTCCAATCAAGTCTCAAATCTGCTCACATGTCCAAAAATCACCATTAATTTCTTCCTATTGAAAGAAGAATAACAACAGCCTTCTGTTGTTGATAATCTTGAAGAAAACTAGTGACAATTTGTAGGCGCGCGGGGAAATATGAGATTAGAGTGAAAGTCAGGGATTTCTTTAGATAGAAAAAGGTCAGGGCAAAATTAGAATTGCGTCTAAGTTGTCTCTCTCTCTCTTTTAGGATTTTAGTCTCGATTCATACTATAGTGACAAAGATGAGGAGAGAACGAGAGAAGAAAAATCATGATACCTCTATCGGACATAAATTTTATTTTTTCCAAAAAAAGATAACTAGTAGGTATGAAATTAGTATTTACCTGAAGCACAGTCTCTCTGTCCACAGACTTAAAATCATCTCTAATGTACAAAAGTGCCCCGGATATGACTCCTGCACGATCAACAGACAAAACAGGGATTAATCCAATTTAATCCTCATTTGGCCCAAACTTTAGTATCTGAACCTCAAAGGGGTTTCGATTAAAAAAAAAAAAAAACTCAAAAGGGTGTGTTGGGTATGGATCAATATTCTTATTTTAGGCCTTTTGCAACTTCGTTAAATCATTTGAAATTCCTCTTTTCTGTGAAATTGGCAGCGGTGGAAAGGGAGAGAGAGAGAGATCAGACCGGTGTCGTAGCCGAAGAGGAGGCCACCGATTCCTGCAGAGAAAGCGAGGCGAAGAACGTAAGGATTCTTCCATGCGATAGAGAAGCACTCTCTGAAAGCTGACGCGTCTGCTCCTTCTGGATGGATCCCCCCTTCCATACTCTCTCTCTCTCTCTCTTCCCGATGGCTTCTTTGACTGTCTACTTGATGTGGTTCAAAGGGGTAGAACGAGCATATCAGGAAGAGAGACTGAGGCGATGATTCTGAATTGAGAGAGAGAAGGCAATATATATATTGTTGACACCATAAAATTGCTGCCCAAATCGGTGTCTCGGAGATGACATGTACGAAAAGGAGTACCGTCAATAAATCCCTAAGTACGGTGAGAAGGAAACGTTACATCAAAGGACGAACCCACGTTTTCCATTCGGGATGTAAGTATCATTCGGGAGAACTGGAGGGTAGGATCCCGAAGTAAGGCAAGAAGAAAATGTCTTAACAGAATAACAAGCCGATGCATTGTTATCCGAGACGTACGCAGCATTCGGGAAGGTTAAGGGGTATTCCCGAATGAAAGGAACGCTATACTTGAGTTCGGCATATCGCACAGCCCGAAAGTTTCATGCCGAAGGTCGGGAAGTGCAAAGCAAAACGCATGGGCGCGAACAGGTTTTTCGGAGTGAAGGGAGAATATTCAAAAATGGGAAGTTACTGAAACGGTTATGAGCCACAAAGAGCATGAGTTTCATTTTTCATGAATCAGTTTTGAGGATCGTGGAGGACAAGCGATGGTGCCGAAATTTGAATGTTTGAAATTAAAGAATAACTGCTCGAGCGGTTACGAGCACAAGAAGAATAAGTATCTGGAAAAAGGGAGAAGGAGGGATCGAAAAACAACCATCCAGAAAAATACTCTGTTTTCACTTGACGTTTTGTTGCTTTCGTTGTTGTTCGCAGTTTAGTTTTAACTTTCCTCGCAACTTTCATTACCTGTAGTTTCAGATTCCAGTAATCTACTTACCAATTTCCGCAAGTAGGAGTATTGTAGCCGTAAATCATCCGAATTTCCACCCGCTTTCATTAGTCACTATCCCATTCACGCAGTTCGTCCATTTTCTCATTCAGAACAGAGCCGCAGAACCCTTTTAAATAAAAACCGAAGTACGAATTTCGGTGAAAGATATTCCCGATCACAGATCGCGCGAACATATATATATATATATATATATATATATATATATATATATATATATATATATAGACACACACTAGGGTATCAGAACCAAATTGCAAAACTCGACCGAGTTAAGAATTGAATCGAAAAATTCTTGAATTTTGGTTCAATTCGATTTTTGATCTAGAAACCGAAATTTTTTTGGGCCAATTGGTTTCGAGCTAGACCCAATCAACTAGTCAAAATAGTTGCTTCAACCCCCTGCCCTAATAAAAAAACTAGAAACAAAATAAAGACGAAAAATAGAGAAGGCCCTTTTTCTTGGCCTGAAATATGTCCACGTGTCCTCCCAACACGACTTGAAAGTCTCACTTTCAATGTTCATGATATGTGGTGACTATTGAAAAATAAATGGATGATTACATACTTCTAGAACCAACTCTCATCCTCTAGTATGTATACTAGACTCTGGACGTGTTTAACTCATATTCTTCAGTTAGTTAGTCAACCTGATGATCGCATTAAGGTTATATGGCCTCTCTTGTCTTGCCTTTTAAGTCATCATCATGCTCTGGTGGGTCATTAAAGAATACTAATGTGAAATATTAGATAGACTTAACTGCAATTGCTAGCTATTTGTAGAGTCCCGACGAATTGTTTTATAAAGCAAGATTTGTAGGCTACTTCGCAGTAACGGTACTAATAGGACATCGGAATTGCCGCTAAATGAAAACTATGTCGAGGATATGCAATATGGCATATCCTGAACAAACTCAGCGAAAGTAAGGGCAAATGTTGCCATTTTTTCTGAAGTAATGGCCAGACGAAGAATGCATCTTCCACGGGAGATTTAAGTATGTTCAATGCGTTATCAGCTTTTTAGGATATGTATTTGAACCAATAGAAGAAAGGAGGTACGAATCGACAAATATTTGAAAAAAAAAATTGAAAGGAAAAGGGTTATCCTGTTTCATTTTCTTCTTCCAGAAGATGGCTTTTGATTTTAGGTACCTTTTTTTCCTTCAAATTGATACTTACTTGTTTGAAAAGAATGAAAGAAGTCCTAGATGGAAAAGATTGGGGCACATCATGAATCTTACAGCAAATGATGATTAAACAGTAAGTAAAACAAATGATAAGGTAGATGATTTAAGTTGTCTTCTCTGTCTAGTTGAATTATTCGTAAACAATTTGATTAAAACCTAATTGTTGACAAATCATGACCCAACTAATCATGTGCAAGAATCCTATTGAGGGATATTTTGCTTGAGGATGTCATGGCGCTAACATGGAACGGTCGAGAAGCAACAAGCGGACCACAACCTTTTCCTTTTCTTGGACCAACCATCTTTTTTTGGGTCAATTGGACCAGCCATTTTCACATGGTCAATTACACAACGGACCATCTAGAGATATCATGTGGCAACAAGAAAGACCTAACCATGTTTTTGTGGATGGGACTGACTCCAAATTGGCACAACCACCCCCACCCCCACAAAAAAAAAAAAAAGGGGTAGAAAATAGCAAAAGTAGGGCAAAAGGACACCTTAAGTGCTAATATCTGCATACGACGACTCTCATTTTGGTATCAATATTCTTTTTGGATCATTTAGGTGTTAATTTTTTTGAAAAACGATTATTTGAGCATTAATTCTTGTGAGCTTTGCCGAAAATCGTACATGGTATCTACATGTCTAGCCCGAGGATCTCAGTTAGCTATAAAAAAAAAAACTAAAATTAAAAAAGTTTTAAAAAACTAAAAATAAGCTAAACTAAAAAAAAAAAAAAAAAAAAAATAAGAAAAGGGGGATTCATGGATCTCCATCTTCTTAAACCTTCTCGCACTCTCCAATAATTTTTTTTTTATTGTACTCTGATCTCCTTTGCAAAAGAATCACTCCCCCATTGTCAGCCTCACTAGAGGAGACCTCTGTGTTGCAGAATGTCCAGCGACTCAAACTCATCACGGTCACTCTCACACCCTCACTTTGCCTATTTAGCCTGGCAAACTTGTCCACATCATTGCTGCCCCAGGAAATCTCTAATCAGAAACCTTCCCTTTGGTCTTTCCTCCTCCGATCAGCCCCCAGTGACGGCCCTCGGCCAGGCCTACGCGAGGGCCAACGACCCTCACCCTGATATGGAGCATCTCCTTCCTCGACCTCCAGCCTTGCTTCCTCCTCTACTTCACGGCCTCCTCAATTAGACCCAAATCCCACTCCTCCCTAACCTCCACCTCATCTCACCTCCGCGATCGCTAATTGCTCCTCGACGAGGCATACTCCAAAATTGAGGGACGGGTTGAGAGATTCTCTCAGAGAGAGAGAGAGAGAGAGAGGGGTGAAGGCGAACATGAAGGGTCTTTTTTTTTTTCACGATTTGAAGAAAAGGGTGAAAAGATTTTACATGGAAAGTAAGCATAGAGAGACATTTTTTTTTTTGAATAAGCTAGTCTTAGCATTGGTTAACGAACATTTTCTTCTTTCCACTCCACCTCCTTAGCAACTCCCCTCCATCAAACCTGCCAAAAAACTCAAAATTTCCACATCTAGGATGACCCTCATTAACAACGGAGTCATCGACCACTGGCTAGAGCTTGGCGAACCTTGTCAACCAACCCCACCCATAGCCGGCCATTGCCAATAATGGTGCGAGGGCTGCACAACCCTCACCGCTGCAAGCAACCCCCCTCCTTTTTTCATTGTTTTAACTTTTTTTAGATTATTTTTAAAATGAACACTGAATTTATTAAAGAAATTTTCCAGTGGACTAATTTTTTTTAAATGATTGCCGTGTGGAGTCCATGTGCACTTATTTCTTAATTATAAATGAGTGGCACTAAATTATTTTAAATATAAATGTCACGTATATTTTTTTGATCAAAATCTCTCGCTGTTGGCATTAAAGTGACTGTTTTTTCTCCAATTTGACACTTAAGTGATAAAAAAATTTTGACATTAAAGTGAGCGTCGTACATAAATGTTGTCACTTTAAGCGTCTTTTTACAGCACAAGTAGTAATGCCCAAGTGGAAGAAGAAGCTATATGATATGGCGAGACATATTCCTTAAATTGGCTTCATTAGATTGGAGCTAACAAACGCATGCCATGGTTAAGATCAGCCCTTCTGATATAAACTAGAGTAGATATAGAGAGGGCTCAATGACTATGTTTGGCCTTTGAAAATTAAATTCCTATTTAGGCCCTATTTATTACGTGAAAAATAAATGATTTGAAAAATATTATCTTAAAAATGAGAGCTTATGTTTCTTACAAAAATGATAAATATAAAAATTCAAATTGTCACAGAAGATATTGGGATTTAAATTATTTGCTCTCATAAAAATATTTTTCATTGACTAATTATTTTAGGGTTAGAACCACAAAAATTCCCAATTAAAGCAGTTCAAGCAATACTTACAATATCCACGTAATTGTGTCTCCGAACAAATGAAGCATGTCCAAAAGTGAACGAACCCATTGGACTACTAAAAAGAACACCATTAGACTTCAAAGTAGCACAATCTAATTCAAAAATTTCCCTAATTGGCATGCCTTGTTAGGGGTTGTCACGATTTTCAGAGATTAGGCTAACAGATTGTTGAGCCTTTTCAAGACATGGGGTTTGCATGAAGCCCTCCTAGGCCCGACCAAATCGTGATGGCGGGAGATTTTTTAATATTGTGTTCGACCTTAGTATAGTCAGGTGACATGTGCAATGTGCACATGCAATGGAGTTGCCACCAATCTCTTTTTAGAGGGTAGATTGAAAGCTCTACCGAGCTGTTGGGAGAGCTCGTTTAGTTCTATGGAACTAGAGAATTTGGTTCAGGGACTTAATACGTTGATGTTTTTCATTGACGCCCTTTTGATATCTAATTGAGTAATTTTCCTATAATTTTCATGCAGATGACTTGAGATGAAGAAACTCTAGAATCTAAAGTTCATGCAAATGGGAGTATCTAACCTAACAATCATAATTAGTTAAAAATAAGCACACAAATCAAGGAATCAAGAAAGTCGGATAAATCGTATCAAATCAGGACATGGCATACCTAGCATAGCCTAAAGGCTTAGGGAATGTGCAATTAAGGTTTGGAACAAATTTGGACACATTTGGGACAAATCGTCCAGAGGGAAAAAATATCATTTTTGAGAAGGTCCAAGAATCAAAATCACACTAATGGGTCAAACTAGTTGAATATGATCATTTCACATTTTTTTTGTCACTTTTATGATTTTTTTGTTTGAATTTTTCGAATTTTTTAGAATTTTTTAATGAATTTTTCTAATTTATTTTTAATTTTTTATCTATGAATTTATTATTTTTTTTTAAATTTTTTAATGAATTTTTATTATTTAAAATATTTTTTTGGACCGAGTTTGACTCGACTCGTGCCTCTCGGGCGCTTAACCAAACCCTAAGGGTCTCAGGTCTCCGTAAAATGACACTATTTTTTTCAATTTCTTTTATTTTCAATTTCAGAATTTTTTTTATTATTAAAACCTAGTCCTATGCTCCAGAATGCGCCATGTGGCTACCCGCGACATCGATCAAATCTATGAAATCTATGTCCTTAGATCGAAAGGTGTGCTAATCCACAACATCCGTATCAGAATTTTTTTTTTGGATAAATCATTTTTAATATCTAGAATCAATTTTACTTTTCAAAAATTCCATATATTTTACAAGGTCATATTGTGACCCATCCAATCTGTTTTTTTTATTCGAAAAAAATTGATTAATGTTACTTTGCTGATGTGGCTGACACGTGGCATGCATGTGCTACTACATCAGTTGTTACTTCAACCGTTACGGGTTAGTTTCATGAGGAAGAAGACAACAATGAACGTCCGTCATTCCTTCGGCACCATCGATGGCGAAACCTTCCTCTGATCCTGCGATCGTGGTCTGTTCGAATCCTCATCTCCTAACTACAACGATATTCAAAATCCGAGCTTGATCTAATGGTGAAATCTAGAGAATCAAGCTCGACTCATTATGGCCATTGCGGAACCTAGCTTGCACTACACAACAAATCAAGACAATCCAAGCATTTAGGAAGCTCTTCACGGCCCAAGATGCAACTCGCGTATAGGTATAGGGAATATTTTTTTTTTTTTTGGGGGGGTGTTGTGACATAGCTTTAAAAAGGAGTGAGAAAGAAAGAAAACGAAGAAAAGAAGTGAATAAAAAAATGAGATGGAAAAAGAAAAAGATAAGGAAAAAGAAGAGAGAGAAAAGATAAGTAAAAAAAAGGTTTAAAAGAAAGGATAAGTTATATAAATGGGGAATTAAAAAACAGGGATAAAAAAGAGAAGAAAAAAAAAAAGGAAAAAAGGAAAATAGGAAAAACAAAATGGAAAAAAGAAGAAATGAGGCAGAGTGAGTTGAAGAGAAAAAA
>JAGVVM010014033.1:0-15078 GCA_019149425.1 Psidium friedrichsthalianum
TTTTGTTTTAGCTATAGCATTATATGAAATTGCTCTAGCCCAAGAAAAATTCGATTAATTCGGTACATATCGTACATTAGTCTAATTCTGAACCTAGACCGAAGTCCCCCTATTCAGCATAATCATCCTTATCTTACTATAGTATTTTTCAACGCCTGTTTATAGTATTTGTTATGTGTATATAAACAGTCATTTTATAGTGGTGATAGGGCAACAAACTTAACCTAGGAAAATAAATGATTTACGAACTTTAGACATAATATTAAGAAAGGAAATTTATTCGGCTGTTTAGTTTTTGTGTTTTTTTTTTTTTTTTGCGTGTGGTATTTGAATATTCACCGTTGACCTTTTTTTTTTGGCATTTACAAAATATGAATAAAGTAATTCTAGATAAATAATTTTAAAACATAATTAATATCACAAATAAGGAAATATTTTTTTTCCCCATAGATGGGAGCATAAGGGTCCCCAATGTGGCATGAGTATAACAGTCGCTTCCGCAGAGGGTTGCAATGACTTTCTCAAAACTTGAGGAGTGATGCTATGTCGCGAGACCTAGTTTAGCAATCTTAGGGCTCGCATGACCTCGACCAAGCCATGCTGGGTCACACCAGTCTATCCAATTGCGTAATTCATGCCTCTCTATCGGATTTTGGATACAGGTATTTAGACCTCACTGATCGACCACAAGGATTGTGTGATACAGCATATGGCTTCCTTATTATCGGCGAGGACGTGCTACCTGACTGCCCACCTTAGTCTCTTCTTCTCTACTCTCTTTTTATTTTCTTTCTCTTAAGATTTCGTATCTCACCTTTCTTATATGTTTTTCTTTCTTTTATTGATTTTTGTTTATTTTATCTTGAAATATGATGTCTAGTCATATACCTTTGACTATCACTTGATCATCGTTAGTGCCGATATGAATGATAGGTGTCAAGTTACATCCGTATTTCTATTGTTCATCTTAAGGGAGGTCTACTTGGAAAAAAAAAAGAGATACTCTTGATGTCCATTGTAAAAAAAAAAACTAAAGGACCTGATTTGAATACTTTGAAACTTCAGACAAAAATGGTTGAGGGAATAGTACGCCAACCTTATCTTATTGCCATCCCTCAATATAAGAAATTGAAAAACAAAAATAAAAGGAGGGGGTATGGGGGAGACTGGTAGTTTACCCAGCTTCTCTTTCCCGCAACGACAAAGCCGAGACCGAGAAGAGAGAGAGAGAGATAGACCGCCGCCCCCACATTAAATCCAGTCCCATAAGCAACCTTAATTTCTACAACCCCAATCTCTCTGTCTCTGTCTCTCTCTCTCTCTTGCCATGCCACCTCAAGACGAGCACCAACGGCCCCTCCTACACTCCTCTTCCGACCCGGAGGAGGAGGCTGCCTACGACACCGCCGAGAAGGTCCACATCGTCTGCGCCGGCGACGACCCCGCCGCCTCCGGCCCACCCTTCTCCGGCGGCGCGCCGCCGTTCTCATGGAGGAAGCTGTGGCTCTTCACCGGCCCGGGGTTCCTGATGAGCATCGCTTTCCTCGACCCCGGGAACCTGGAGGGCGACCTCCAGGCCGGCGCCATCGCCGGCTACTCGCTGCTGTGGCTCCTCATGTGGGCCACGGCCATGGGGCTCCTGGTCCAGCTCCTTTCGGCCCGCCTCGGCGTCGCGACGGGCCGGCACCTGGCCGAGCTGTGCCGGGACGAGTACCCGACGTGGGCGAGTATGGTGCTGTGGGTGATGGCCGAACTGGCCCTGATCGGCGCGGACATACAGGAGGTCATTGGTAGCGCGATCGCCATCAAGATTCTGAGCAATGGGGTCTTGCCCCTCTGGTCCGGCGTCGTCATCACTGCCGCTGATTGGTGAGCTTCTCATTCCGATTGAAATGAAATCGTGATTTCGTTCTTGTTTTTCGTTATGCTTTTTGTTTTTGTGGTCACTTCATAGTTGTTTTTTTTCTGATTTTTTTGGCAAGATGGGTTTTTTATTTTTATTTTTTATTTTGTGTTAGTTTTTGTCTTTGCTTTATGAATTGCAAGAGTCTTGGTGGAGGTGAGGAATTCCGTTTTTTTTTTTTTAATGTTTTCTTGATGAAATTTATTCTGTTTTGTTTCGTCTAGCTTTCTATTTGTTGTGGGGTTTGAGACTGGTTAGCTTTACTCTTGAGTTATGTCCCGGAGGCTTTTTGGATTTTCTTTGCCTTTTATCTTCAGGAGAGGAGTTATCCGAAGGTTGATTTTTTTGTCCCCCTTTTGAGGATTGTCTTGGTTGATTTGATTGCAGTTTTGTCTGATGACATGCCATATTTTTTGATGGAATTAATTTGAGTATTTTCTTGAGCCCTTTAGGAGTTGCCAGATTTTGAATGTACCGTTTTACTTAGTCAGGTCAATTCACAGAGTAAACAGAGTCAAATGCATAATGACAATAGTAGATTGAGTTGAAGTTCCTAAGTTGCTGTCTGAAAGCAAATGCAGCCCATCTAGAAATGGCCAGGAGAATTGGGAGAAAAATGGTCTAAAATGATAAGTGGATCGTATCTTTGCATATTGTTTCTCTTTACTAAACTATGCTATTTGTTCCCAAAATGGCAATCTTCTGATAGGGGGGTTATTTATGCAATCTAGGTGTAGAATGCTTCCTAAATTGCAATCTCCATTAATGTTGCTGCAGCTTTATCTTTCTTTTACTTGAGAACTATGGAGTGAGGAAACTTGAAGCATTTTTTGCCATCCTTATAGCAACAATGGCAATGTCATTTGCCTGGATGTTTGCTGATGCGAAGCCAAGTGGAACTGAGCTTCTTTTGGGTAATAATAGATAGTTTCTTATAGTTGTTCATCTAACATTGTGCTTATCTGAGATCCACAATGGTCACCTTAGGGACAGATGGTAAATTGAATTGTCTTTGCAGGCATGTTGATCCCAAAACTTAGCTCCAGAACAATAAAGGAAGCCGTGGGAGTCGTGGGTTGCATTATTATGCCTCACAATGTGTTCTTGCACTCAGCCCTTGTGCAATCGAGGGAGATTGATCATAACCAAAGAGGCAGGGTCCAAGAAGCCATGAGATATTACTCAATAGAATCCACTGCCGCCCTTGTGATCTCCTTCATCATCAATCTCTTTGTCACCACTGTTTTTGCAAAAGGTTTCTATGGCACGTCAGTTGCCAACAGCATTGGCCTTGTAAACGCTGGGCAGTATCTCCAAGAGAAGTACGGGGGAGGCTTTTTCCCTATACTGTACATTTGGGGAATAGGGTTGTTAGCTGCTGGGCAGAGCAGCACCATCACGGGCACTTATGCTGGGCAATTTATAATGGGCGGTTTTCTTAACCTGCGGTTGAAGAAATGGTTGAGGGCATTGATCACACGGAGCTGCGCGATCGTGCCGACTATGATAGTGGCTCTTGTTTTCGATAATGAGGAGACACTAGATGTTCTGAACGAGTGGCTTAACGTGCTTCAGTCAATACAGATCCCTTTCGCACTTATCCCTCTTCTCTATCTGGTCTCCAGGGAGCAGATCATGGGATCCTTTAAAATCGGCCCTGTTCTGAAGGTATGCTGTGATTCAATTTTTCCACGTGTACCTTGATCTTTTCGATGTAGATTGATGCACTATTTTTCCTTTGCTTTCTTTTATTGCCTTTCAAGGAACCGCTAAATGAAGGCCAAATATGCAAGTGTATGCCTCAGAAAGACCATAAAGGCGTGAACGTTAGTCGTAAGTAGGACAAGAAAATGATCGCCTAACTGGATAGTAGCCCCATCGATAGTGGATCTAAGAAAATGAGTTTTTGCTGTGTGAACTGCTTGCCTCCGAAAAGCCTCCCTATTATATTGTTGTGATGATAATGGCAGATTGTGACTGTGAGTTCAGTTTTACCAAGGGGTATAAGATTTTAAGAAAAACCTCCTATTCCAGCTTATTGCATGGATCTTTGTCTGTCTTCTTCCACATTAATGGCGGTGTTTATGCTTTAGCGTGTGATTCTTTCCAGATACTTCCATTCTTATGCTGTATACATGTACATTCATATGCCTGTATGTGCAGTAAAGTAAGGTTTAATATGCAGGGACACTGGTGCAACTCTTTCTAGATATCTAGATTTCATCTGTGAAATACTGAAATCATAACACCATTGGTGACTGAGCTGATTTGGCTGCAAACATTTCATGATGAGTCTCATCATCTTAACAATTGTCAGGTTCACCGCATTTCTTTGTGGAGAATTATTGTAATGCCATCTTTCTCAAGCTTCTGGTGTTGTATAAAGGAACCGTGAAGTACGGTAGCTAGTTAGGCATGATGAGATTTCACTAGTAAATCGGAAAAGCACTTGTGGCTTGCAAGAAAACATTTGGTTTTCTCACGTTCTGCTTTGATAAACATTAGGAAACATCTCTTAGCCAACTCTTCGAATCAGCATTCATCATACTTATGGTAATAATCCTGAAACTGATTGCCGGTTCTTGTTTCCAGATCGTCTCTTGGCTCGTGGCTGCTCTGGTGATCGTGATCAATGGCTATCTTTTGCTGGACTTCTTCTCCAACGAAGTAACCAGCATGATGTTCGGTACCATTGTGTCTGGTTTCACGGCTGCCTACGTCGCATTCATACTGTACCTAGTATCTCGGGGTCTCACGTTTTCGTCGTGGCGCAACCTCGTGCAATCTAAGGAAGTCACTACCCCAGAGAGTTGAAAGTGGGCCAATCTATGGAGTCCGGTGTACATCAACAGACACTGCTTCGATCTGGCAGCCTTTTATTTGTGAAGTCATTCGGGGGCTACTTATCACATCGGCATATCTACCATGTCATTTCGGATAAAGCTTGCCTTTTTACACATAGATGCGCTCACAGGGACCTGTGTAGAGAGAATTGAATCTCAGCCATTGGACTAAAGCAAGACGAGGATTCAAAGAAACCAGCTAAATGTACGATTAGGGGATTCAATATATCAGCTGTAGACAGGGTTACTGAAATGGAAAAACATTGCAGTAGTACGATGTTAATATATTTGGCTTGGATACTTATGGACATGTCACTGCCTTACATGTATTATATATAGCTAGTAAAACTCCTAATGTTTAAATTAGAAGTGCTAAGAAACATGAACACAAAAGAGTTCAACTTGCAAACTTGTGTGAAGGCTGAGGGTAAGGAAGACGTTTGTCAAAAGGCCAGTTCTGCAGTTCGGTGAAATTTGACGAACCTCTTGTCAGCCCTTGGATTCGAACCTTTTAAATGTTTGCCATCCGTTTGCATATGTTGTTAGAGGTGTGAATGAAGTGTTGGTAGGGTAATAAACCGGGTCTTGTCATCATATTCGGGTCATTACGGAAGTATTTGAACATAATCATGAGTCCGTTACAATAATGAAGTCGTAACATTTGTATCAATGCCTGGTTTGTCAACAAGTGAAATTGACCACTAACAATGGATGGACAGTTGCAACCTCTTGAGATGCTTAAATGAAAGTGGGAGCATATTAGCAAGATATTATTGTTGGTCTATTGAGAATGTCAAGGGGTAAGAATGGTGTATGGATAATTATTAATAGGTCTTTTATTCAAGGATTAATATCACGAAAAATCCCAAACTTGTATACATATGACAAATTTACGCCAAACTATTTTTTTGACCACTAAAAACCCTACACCAATACAACTTTGATAATTTTACCCCCAAACCGATATACCTGTTATAAATTTACCCTTCGTTAATTTTCATTAAATTTTATCATTAAATTGCTAAGTTATATAACACATGACAATTACCGGATGTACATGTTTGGGTTTTTTTATCCTCTATTGTATCAATTCGGGATTTTTCGTAATATAATCCAATTTAACGGAAGCTAACGAATGATAAATTTGTCACATATATACAAGTTTGAGATTTTTTGTGTCAAAATAATTAGTTATGATAAATTTATCATAGATGTACCAGTTTGGGATTTTTGGTGGTCGAAAAAATAGTTTGGGGTAGGTTTATCATAGATGTACCAGTTTTGGGGGTTTTTTGTGGTTAAAAAATTAGTGTAGAGTAAATTTATCACAGACATACTAGTTTGGAATTTTTCATGATATTAACCTTTTATTCAACAAAGATCATTCATAAGTTGACTAAGACTACTTGAGAACTTGAGGAATACGCAATGCACAAATACCCTTACTTATTTCATGATTGAGATATATCTAAATTTCGGAGAAAAAATTTCCGTAAAAGGGGTGGAATGTAATATTTGATCTTTGACCAAGTCAAAGATCAAATAGTAAAAAAATTGTTGAAAAGTCGACAAAAGCAGAAAATTGGATGCCTCAACTCAAATGAAGAGATCGAGAGATCGCTCGCAAGGAAATAGAAGAAGAAGAAGAAGAAAGAAGGGAGGAAGAAAGAAGAAGGGTTCTCATCATGAATGCCTCTTCAAACCAGTTTGCCTTTGATTTGCAAAGCCTATTAAGTGTTCACACTATTTTTTCATCTAATTGGAGCAACATTTGGAGTTAGAGCTTAAATCCGAAGCTATTTGAAATTTGAGCCATGAAATCCGATCTTTGAGTTGTGGACGGCATTGTGGAGCCGTGGAATTTGACAGTTGTCATTTTGAAGCACTAGTTCGGTAAGAGCGAAAAGTTTAGGGCTTTGCGTTGCAAACGACTTGAACAACCGCTTGGTTGTGCAATTTGTCGACGAGTAGGACTTGTTTTGTTAGCGTTTAAGTATAATTTAGCCGATTCATAGTTGTACTTTTTTACTTGATTTTGATTTTGATTTTCATTTAATTGTTAGGATTACAAATTTGTTGGCTCGTTTAGCTGCGTGTTGTTCATTTCAGGCATTCCTAGGTAAGTGGTATTATCTCTTCTTTGAGTTTGTAAAACTCATATTTTAAAAGTCATAGATTATACACTATGAAACATGAAATGACATTGCCATTGCATAAAAAGCTCGAGCATGTACTACTCCTTAGTGATTTACAAATGGTTTACAAAATGCGTTATGCAAAGTATTGTGAAGGTATGCATACATTCATGCATGCATGCATGAGTTTATGTATTGCTTTGTGAATTGGTTTTTGAAAGAATTTTTAAATGATACGGGAAATGCTTTGAGAAAGATATTTCTAGCTGATGAGATTTGTTGCAAAAATGTCATTAGTTTCGATTTATAAAAATGTATTATCATTTATGAGATTGATTATGGATTGAAGTTCTCAATGATGATGAATATTTGATGCTCAATATGAATGTGAATCCAATTAGGGGTTTCTAGATATGGATACCATTATTAGGCATTTTCGTGACTATAATAGTATATTGAGCAATAAATTAGTCAATGAAATGGACCATTGATGTTGTTTTTGATAGAGATTGATCAATGAACATGGCCATTGATGTTTGAACAGTGATAATTATTAAATGAGTATTTCTGACTTATTCAAAGCTTTATTGAAATGAAACAATTTGTATTTGATTTGATATGTATATACATCTTGGGATTAAAGTATAATTTCTAGTATTGCTTTGTATACATGCATAGTGATTACTCGATCTACTTAGAAAAGATGTACTATTCATTAGGTTTTAGTTGCTAATTCCTTTCATCTTATCTTGTTTTTTAGGTTCTTCAGTTAGCGTCAAGTAGCATGTGAGTGCTGATAATTGGAAACTTTTGGTAGTTGAATTTTAAGTTTGAGACTGGATCCTTAAGGTGGAGAGAAGGATGGCCGTGTGATTACCCTTATTTCCAATATGATTTGAGGTGTAACATTTGTTTGGTATTATAAGTTAGTCGTGTCGAGATTTGTGTTTCTTTCAAAGGAGTTCTTACTATGTTTATATTGTGTTCGACAAACGGTGTCGAAAGTGCAAATTGGCTATAGTTTTTTTTTTTTGTGTGGAAGAACATTGCATACATTTTCACACAAATACAAGAGAGAAACACTGTCTAACTGAAGGAAACGAATTCCATATTTAAAACAACGAGCGTGTAGAAAAACATATGAAACGGGTCTAATAGAATCACAAACTTGTATTACTGATCAGGGTACTATCACATATGCAATGTACCCACTATCCATGGATTAAGTGCTTCCAATGTACAACCTTGCAATAATTGTTGTCCATCCGAGTGTGAGGGAGTCTCGAAAGCGTTACTGTTCTTGAGAGCGTTTTTGGAGAAAGTGTTCTTGGAAGAGAGAAAAAAACAACGTTCGTCTATTCTCTTCACTTCTCTCTATTTAACCATAAGCAATTATCACTAAAAAGAAAACTGCGAGTAACCGCCCTCTGGTAACCATCTCATTAGTAACCTATGGTAACCGCCATAGGTTATCAGCCCATCATAGGCTTACATCACATGATCTTGGGATCATGGGAATAATTAATTAAACCCAATTAATCAATTAATTCCAACATCTCACACTCGGACATTATGGGTTATACACAATACTCTCTTCTTTATAAGGTTCATATCAGCAAATAATCCATGCGACCAACACAGAGAGCTCATCGCTATACATCTGTTAAGAGTATATAGTAGCTCAAAACTAAACATAATCAATAATAGATTTTCATATGTAGTATCCTAGATCGATCAATCACATTTATATCTCCATTGATCTCTTTAAGCATGATGCATTATATTCATAATTATGATCACATGAAATAATCATAATTGACAAATTTGTTAATACAAAACTATAACGTGACTCAAAGCCTAAATCGATCTTCCTTTTCCCTTAAACTTCTCAATTTCAGTTCGATTTGCTTTTCTAGAAATGTTCCATTAAATTGAATCAATTTCATAACCATTAGCAATATCTTAAGAAAGCAAATATTGAATAGACATTTTGAGAATAAGTAAGAATCATGAAGGCACTAAATGAGGAATACTTATTCTCAAGAGTCTCATATCATTTAAAAGTTAAGATCAAAATTTTTGCCAATTCTTATTGGTTGTCTCATGCATATGTATTATGAAACATGTATTATGGTATGCTCTCTTTTCCTATGGAGCGTATGTCTTTCCACTTGATACCGTACTCATGATGATAGTTCAAACATAACCAATGTCTATCTTAAGTTCACAAATCTACCTTGTTCAAAGTATCCATCAGAACTTACATTTGACAATAAAAATAGATAAAGTGAATATATTTGTTATTTCACTTTCAAACATAATAAATATTAAGCCACCATCTTAAGATTCCTTTAAGGTGATATCTATATTTTAAGCTTGGGCTCTCAATTTCACCTAAATAATAAGCTTAAAATCATCTCATTTCTATTTGACACACAGTAAATAGATGCGAGTATCCTTGTGAGTGGGCTAATCTCTTATCTATTTGACATACCTTCTCAATATAAAACACTGAATTTTAGCATCCATAAAAATTATAAAAACTCATAGTCATTAATAATGACAAACTTCAACAATAGTGAACATTTGGGAAATTTTCAATATCTAGAATATCATATTCTACGAAGTCCTAGAGATTTCACATGACTATGAAAAAATATTTCTAGGAATCGACTTCGTTATAATATATGTTAACATTCTATTCATAGATATATACTTTATATCCACATCTGTTGGTGCAACTATGTTTTCAACATAGTTATACTTAATGTCTATGTATTTAGTCTTATAATAGAACTTGGGATCTTTGATATAAGTTATTGTTGCTTAGTTACCACAATATACTAACGTTGGATTAGCAGCATCTTTAGCAAACCTAAATGATCCAAAAATCGCTTAAGCCAAATAGCTGAAGAGTGTTGTCACTGACGATAACACGAACTTGATTTCTATTGTGGATAAGGCTACACACTATTGCTTCTTATTGCTCCAAGATATGGCACCGTTATTCAGTAAGACCGCATTTCCATAAGTAAATTTTCTCTCATTTAAATCTCCTGCCCATTTAGCATTAGTATAACCTTCTAGGTGCAGATCACTTCCTTGACAATTCAACGACTGATCAACAGTAGTTTTTAGATATCTCATGATTCTCTTAATGGCAGCCCAATGTGCTTGACTTGGATTGGATTGGTATCTACTAACTATTCCAACTGCATAACAAATATCAGGTTCTATACACATCATAACGTACATCAAACTTCTGACAACACTTGTATATAGAACAATTTTCATTTGTTATTGCTCTTGTGGAGTCTTAGGACACATTCTGCAGCTCAATTTCTTCACTTTTTGAAATGGGAGTATTAATGGGTTTACAATCTTGCCTACAAAATCGTTCAAAGACTTTATTTACGTACGTCTCTTATGGAAGAGATAACAATCTTTTCAAACAAGCTCTTAAAATCTTAACTCCAATAATATATGTAGCTTCACCCATATCTTTTATCTCAAAATTAAGAGATAGCCGACTTTTGTTCGTCTTAACAAATTTCATATTATTTCCAACAATTAATATATCATTAATGTATAATGATAAGATCGCAAATTGATCTTTAGATCTTTTGATATATATGCAATTATCATCATTAATCATTTCAAAATCATACACTACTATAGCATTACAAAAATGTATATATTATTGTCTCGAAGACTGTTGAAGTGATATATCAATCTCAAAAGTTAACTTTCCTTTTGTTCTTGGCCTTTTATGACAAACCCAACGGATTTCATATTTGAAAAGAGATGCAATAACCAGAGTCACATAGTTGACTTACTGATATGAGATTATACTTTAATCCCTTGACAAGTGAGACATCATTGATCGTTAGAATCCTATCTTCACGGTTCCATGTCCAATTACTTTTCCTTTGTTCTTTCTCCGAAAGGACACAGTTCTTTCATCGTATTTGAAAGAGTAATAAATCTTCCTGGATCACCTGTCATGTGACTCGAGCAGCACTATCCAAGAACCATTTGTCTTTCCTTTTTCGAGGTACCTGCAAGGAAAAGTAAGCTCACTATTTCTTTGGTACCCATGTCTTCTTGGGTCCACTTGTGTTAGTCGAGACAATTCCATTTTTCTTTACAGGTCTCCAAATCATCATGCAATTATCCTTAATATGATTTTGGCGCCACAATTGATACATTGCCTTGCATAAACAGATTTTGCGAATTGCCTTACGAAATGTTGTTGATATGCAGATTTAGAAGGTTTTTGGAGATCCTTTATTTGATTCTGGAAACCATTTGAAATCTCCTTCCTTTTAAAACCAAGACCAGATTGTTCCCATAAGGAACTTGTTGAAATTATATTTTCTAGATTTTTTATCCTTGATTGAATCTCTTTGAAATATTTTCAATCTCTGCTTTTAAGGAAATGTTTTCTTTTAAAACTGAATACGATTTTCTCTAATCAGATTAAAATTCGCTTTCAAGAAACCTAATTTTATTTGATGAGATTCATTATGTTGTTTTAACGATGAGTTTTCCTTTTTTAAACAGAAACCATTTTAAGAGCTTCTTTATAATTCGAACAGAGTTCTTCAATATAATCAGAAACTTCATCAGGTACTTCAAAAGCACATACCTGTGTTTCTGATTCTGAATCTGAGTCTGCATCTGAATCGGATTGCCATGAGACACAAGTTCGCATAGTCTTCATCACTGTCTTCTGAATCACTCAGTGTTTATGCTTTTTAATGCCTGTTTGTATTTCTCATCTTGACCTTGTCCTTTTTCCCAGGACTGTGGACACTTTGGTTTATATGACCAACCTTGTTGCAAGAAAAGCTACTATGTATTTCTTTTCCTGTTCTATACGCTGCGAGGCTCGTCTGAATAGGTTCGTTCTTTGATTTTTTTTTATGATCTTTGTCTATTTGAAGTTTCCTTCCTTATCCGCAACGCCATTTTTTGAAACTTCTTCAATAGGGATGTGCCGAGTTCTTCATCGTCGTCATTTTCATTATCTGAAATCTGATATTTCACCCTGTAGTTCAGATCTTAAGGTAATAGATTTTTTCACCTTTGCGAATCCTTTCGTCTTATTGGACACGTTCAGCGCGCTTCATAAAGATTAGCAGAGTTCCCCAAGATCATACAATAGGATAGGAGGTCCTGATTAGTTGACAACTCTTGTCATTGATGCGTTTGACGTAGTTCCACTCGATCAGTGAATGTCCGCGAAGAATCTCTCTGACTGCATAGGTTCTGCCAATGTAGAACCTGCTCTGCTAGACCACTTGATACAGTATATCAGAAATCTGTCAATCACTTGTCAGCACAGCTTGATTCATCAGATTTCATTTTATAAGCTTCTATAACACACTTTAGCAAATGCTTGAAGTTTGGTTTCTTTTCACTCGTGTTTGTTCTCATTGTGATATGTAAACGATGAAGTACTATCCCATATAGCTCTTTGATGATTTTCTTCTGAAAACGATTGCTATAAAGGTATGCTAAATACACAAAGCACAAAACGAGAGCATTTACGCTGGGGATGAAAGATTTCGTTTTTTATCCTTGCTCCTTTTCAGTCATCTGTCAGAGATTGCTTGTGGCATTCGCGCTGTTGTTGTTCTGTCCTCATGCTCCACGTTGAAGGAGTTGTTCGTGCAACCTGTGGTGTACACTCCGTTAACAAACAACATCACACATTGATTCATCCGCATGCTTTGACAGAACCACTTCATTTTATCTGCCACCACCATATTGTAATCGTTTAATAGAAGTATGTGGCATGTTGCTGTAGTGTGAATCAGCATGCTCCTGCATTAGTGCTGCTAGAGCATCACTAGATCGTTCTCTAGCCCTCTGAGTAAAAAACACTTCCAAAAATTGAGCTTTAACATGCTCTGATACACAATTGTTGAGGTTAGCCAATATCACCTAGAGGGGGGCCCGTGAATAGGTGACATTTAAAACAATTTTGAATGATAAGATGCGGAAATTAAAACGTCAAATAAAATGTATGCCAGACATCTGAATCTGACACAAGTGTATTTAGTGATTCCTGATCGTCGCAACAATTTATGAACTCTTGAATGTAAATATTCAACTTCCTGAGCATGCAGCATTCTTAATGCTCAAACGCTCATGCCAGTGCAAAACACAATATCATCAGCGACGTTATGAGATAGAGAATCTGCACCCACAAACAGTTTATCAGTGGTTCGGCTTTTATATCAAGCCCTCCAGGCCTCCCACTCATCCCACACTCCCCGACAGACGATAGGCCTGATTTTCACTATGTATAAAAGCGACGAATTACAAGAATTGTATGCTCGAGCACACACACGGTCAAGAACAGAAGAGCCTCTCAACACAGTAAGTGGTGTCTCCTCGTGCTACAAGGAGAATATGGGCCGCAGAGTAATGAACGTCAAAGCTTTAGGACATTTTCAGTTCGTCTCACTACACAATTCGTCTTTCGCTTGATCCTCTTTTATACTCCTCTAACCTTGAACTCGCCGTGGTCAAGGTGTCCTGATAAGGATTCTCGATCCCTCAATCATTGATTAATCGTCATCACATCTTGATTGACGGAGACGACTAGCATGAGAAGATTCTAGCCGTTGTCAGCCAAGAGTTTGAATGCCCTTTCAGAGTCAGTCGCCCATACACACGAGACTTAGCCCTTTCCATAAGTAGAGTCAAATCCAAGCTTGCAATATTCTGTTGTATATGGAAGGTGTCCATCCAGACTGTATGATGTATTCTCCTGATTGCACTGGGACAAGAATCCGCCCCCCATTAAGTGCTCGGACCGTTACCACACTAACTCCCCTGAAAGTAATGGGCGAGTAAAAGTCCGCGTGTAAACCTGAAGGGTACTCCTGTATCGTTTCAATTGTACCCTCAAATTGCCCAGTTTTAAATTGAACCCTTGCATTTTCAGAATTTGCAAACGGCCCCAGAATAACAATCATACATCCAAAATGTGCAAGTCCTCTTGTTAAACGAGAAATGCGCAATGCAAATCAATCTGAGATCTATTACTACTACTAGCAGGTAGCGGCTTGCAAATCAAGGAAGAGAAGGGTAATTGTAGTATCGTTAACAACTGCTACCAGCCATGATACGTCTGCAAATTCTGAAATTACCTTTCTCCATCTTCAACAGGTGATTATAAATGCCTGGAGAAAGAGAACCGCATGGCGTAAAATTACCTGATGCAAAGACCAGTCATCCGAAGCTTGACCCTTAAAAGAGAACACTTCCATGGACGCCTAAGGTCCAATGGGCCTGATGGCATGGGAAGTAGGCAGCGGTCCGAAACAATCCAAGTTCGATCCCAAGCCTGGCCCAAAGATAAGATGTCCAGCGAAAAAACGGAAGACAAACTCGATCCAGTGAAGCTGATAAGAGACTCGCGCAAAACATTCAAGATGAAGGGTAAAATCAGTATCGTCCAATTTATCCCTTCCAATACCAGCTAACATGTCTCCTTTCTTTTTGACGGGAACTGTTAACACTAATCATTGACATGTTGAGAAAGACACCCCAAAGTGGCAAAATTATGATTATCTGAAGAGATCCAGTCTGATCAAACTGGGGCACATTGATGGGGCATTCGACCGCCGACCAGATCGTTGTCAATATTCCGAGAAAACTCAAATGCTGCAAATTTCACTTGACTCCTTCAACCCGTGCTTTCATGTGCAGGGGCAAAGTATGAAATAAGCCACTCCTCGGACTTACGGAGTAGACTCCTCGATTTGTTTGAGTTCGCCTCACACCAAGACAAGGTTTTGGCAACATTAAATACTGTACAATTTATATAGAACGATTGATGGTGTTACCAATTTCAGGTTCAGCATAACTGTTGTGCATGTATGTAATTGTCAATTTGGCTTGGGAGTATGAAACTTGTACAGATGCATCGATGTACAGAATGGGCCCGGACGGGATGACTGAGAGCATATGCCTTCAGTACACATACGATTCCTGTATTTAATTCCACAGTGAGACTGAGCGGTAAATAAATTCCGATTCTTCAAGCAACGGTTCTCTGCGAAAGATACGATGGCCGGAGGAAGTAGGCATTTATATTCTACATCCCAAATCACTTCAGTGTACACAAACTTGACAAGCCATCACTCTGATTCATTGAAGCTGGCACGGGTCAATTGATAAC
>JAGVVM010014034.1:0-17493 GCA_019149425.1 Psidium friedrichsthalianum
TTCTTTACAAAAAATGATAGCGAAACTCTCTTAATGTGAAAGTTATCACGCTCCTTCTCACTCTTCTGGTAGAAACTTTTTCTATTCTACTACTGTGAATTCGATAGAAATACAAGTTTTTTTTATACCATTGGCTTTAGAAAACGCACCAACGCCCTATGAGCCTTACAAAAGTACACAGAAATCAAGCATTAGAGTACATACTTTTCCATGTATTTTGCTTATAAATGGTTTATGCCTCAAAATAGCTCAATTTGTCGCGACCCTCGTCCTCGAAAAGAAAAAGGCTAATGGATTAGCCCCTTGTAGGATCTCAATGCATGCTCGATAAGATGGAGATGAGATCGAAATGGTGGCGAAGCCCGCCTAGCCCATGCGCCAATCATACCGTCAGGAACGAGGAATTTATATATCTCAAAACATATGGTTTAGTCTTAGTGCAAGTTCAATGACATGTGATAAATATTAGTGTGCATGTTATCAGAGGCTCCACCAATATCTTTGTTCTAGAGGGTAGGAAACTGGAAACCTTACCAGTACCATCGCTTACCACAGTATACGGCCTACGCATGGGAGAGACTCATTCTATTCTATGAAATCAGAGGAAAGTGGGTTCGTGGAGACTTGTTACGGGAGGCGCGGGGGGTGGCGGGGAAATGGGCACTATTACCTGGGTGTCTTGCGAATCACACACACAGTGGAGGGTGGGACCCCGTTTCAATACTTAACGTTGAGACAATTTTCTACTTATGCGGAATTTCATACAGTGTCTTTGTGTAAGGTAAGCCTTAATGTGCTAAAGGATTCATGTAAATGAGGAATGCTATCCTATCATCAGAGCAATCAATAATCGAAAGTGGGGCGGGCAAATCAAGGAATCAATGCAAGGCATGAAGATAAATCACAATCAATATATCACTTGCAATGGGGTGTCATATGGGCATGCTAGTAGTCCCCTAGAGACCTTAGAGAATGGTACTATTTATAGGTTTCGGGGGTAGTTGAAAAGACGAGACAGAATGATGGCCTGGAGATGGGGGGGGGCAAATATACATTTGTGAGTCTCAGGATCCAAAATCAATGTGGTGGTTAAACTAGTTGAATGTGATTCCCCAATTTTCATGATTTTTGGGAAAATTTTCTTATTTTTTTTAGAAATTTTTTTATGAATGTTTCTTTTTTAAAAATTGGATTTTATTTATTTATTAGAATTATTTTATTGATTTTTTGGACCAAGTCAACCCATTCAACTAGACCCAAGCACCCACCTAGTTCAAACCCTCCTTAGGTTGATTGAAACAGTAGCATTTGAATTTTTTTTTTTTTTATTTTTTCTAAAATTTTTATTATTTTTATTTGATTTTTCAAACCGGGTCGGATTGACCCACCCACAAACTCGAAAGACCTAATCTAAACCCACACGAGTCCAACCCGAGCCTAAAACTACGTAGTGTATTATTTTTTTAATTAGTTTTCTATAGTTTTTAATTACTTCTTCACTATTCCTCACTCGTCTCAAGTTATAGCCACCTTGGCCTCTTGGTCTGGTGCTTTACCCTCCTTGGCCCCCGAGAGTTGCAATCTTTTCTTATGGCTAGATCATTCCTTCGGGTTGTCTTCTCTATTGCTACTGCTTGGAACCACATCCACTGTAAAGGGTAGGTGTATCTTGGCACTCCTTTATTTGGGATCGTGTGTATTGGCCCCTCGGTAATTCTTTTCTTCTCTGGCTTATCACACTCAATAAGCTCCCAATGCGGTATTATTACTCAACTACCGCAAAAAATTCTAGATGGGTGTGTATGCTTTTTTGTCGATGCAAGCCGAACTCTACAGACCACCTATTCTTTAGTGTGCAGTATCACTAGTGCCCTTGCTCTCTTTGGGCTGCTAAATGTAATTTAACTTGGCACAAAATAATTGTTGGCAGAATGATCTCCATTGGACCATTTAGTATATTGGTGGCCAACAATTTCATCAGAATATTGCTAGGTTTCTTTCGAGGCTTTGTGTCACATGATTTGGACTGAAGGGAATCATATTCTCTTTCGAAAATTAGTCTCACTTCATGCCAACTCTCAAGAAGCACCTAGTAAAGGTTGTCAAAGACAAGGCCTTGACTTTTAAACATGTGAAAGACACCTCTCGAAACCGGAGGATACAAGGCAGCTGTGGCATCTCTCCGCTAGTTTTTGTTTGAGTCTTGACTAGTATTCAGTCCTATCGATTTTTGATGTCTACCCGTTGTTTTGGTCTTTTCTCTTCCTTGTGTATATGTTTGGTGCCCTTCCCACCCCCCCCCCCCCAAAACCCAACCCACCCACACACACAGAGTTCTGTTTTGTTTTTTACCCACATCACTCTTGCACCTATCATGACATTTCGTAATGTCACTACGAGTGCGAGGTTTGTGTGATTGGGTTGTTTCTTTGTAATCCGTGCTTTGGTTAGTTATTATACTTCTTACTTTACCCCAAAAAAAATTCACACTGACATTACCTCGTAAGCTGAGCACGAAGAAAACACGATGTTAAAACTTACAAGAGACTTATCCCTTGAAATTGATCCTGACACGGTCTACATATACAATCTCGTAAATATATCATGAGCAGTAAGTCACGTAAGTTTTTCATCAGGCTATTTGGTTCAATGCTATGAAGAACTTTTGCAGCGAAAATGACTTATCCTTGCTCGTGGATGATGCGGTGCTATCCCTATCTCGCAAGAAATTGAAGAGGACTTTTCTGACGGATAATTCTTCATTGTGCTATAAAAGGGTCAAAGATTCTTTGCAGCTGCAACGAATGCACCAACTCTAAAGTAGGCAACTGATCGTACTCCGATTTATTTCTCATTCTGCTCAGTGCTGGAGTTGAAGAGGACAGTGAGAGTTGAGAATTTGTACGGTAACTTGTCTTCTATGTCGAACCGTGCGGTAAGTTAGTCCCAGCAAGTTTGAGCGCCATGCTGGGGGGAAGACCAAGAAGCCCCGTTCTTATATCTACTACGAGAATGGTAAGACCATCGACCAAGTTTGGGGGGGCGAGGGCCACTACCATGGATCTGCCTTTTCATCGGCTTCCAGAAATCACAAGTTCGGCTTTTGGTTGGCTATGCTTTAACAATTGGAAAGGCCATCCTGATCTCTACTCCTCTCGAGTAGCACCTCCCCCGATTAACAAGAGGAACTCCTTGCAACCAGATCTAGAAAATGGAGAAGTTATTTTAACAATCGTGACATATTCCAGCCAATTAAAAGTTAGATTTGTGATAAAAGGAACTCCATTGTTGTATGGCCTTGTCCAGGTCTGAGCCATCAGAAGGTTGTTTAACATTCGAAACAGCAGCTGGACCAGCAGGTTGTGTATGGAGCTCCTGGGGAGAGGCTTCTTTTCCATGCACATCAGCGGCCCACCATCGACCGTCTCAGTATTATAATCGCCATTCTGCACAACCGTACTTGAATTTCCATAAGTTCTTTTCCTGCTACAAGAATAGAGAATCAGAAGTGAACCAACACTTATCAAGTAAGATCGATCAGCTAAATGGTGGAAACAAAAGACTCACCCGCTGGAGCTCGAAAAGGTATAGGGAGAGTGCTAGCTTGTTAAAAAATAAAATTCCACAGAGAGGTTTTCCATCTATGATAGTTTCCATGGTATATCGATTTCTAAAATTCTCCGTGACTCTTGCCTGAAGCACTGATTTGCCTTGGATGGATTCTGATTGTGTGAACGGATAACTATGAGAACCTGCATTAGAGTCCATGGCTACTTCTGATTTAGCACATACAAGCAATTCAAAAAAAACGTTTCACGACCATAATCCCACGATTTCTAGATAAGTGAAAACTCCATTGGCAGATCCGTGGCTATATATAATATAGCAAGGGAAAACATGTAAAACCAAGCACTTGGCTTCTGCTTCATGGAATTTTAATTATTTGACAAATTCTACGGCAGCATGGAGATCTCTCTAGATATTTTTGAAGAAAATTTCCTGATTTTGAATTGAATATGGTGATTTGTCAGTTAATGAAATAAATATTTACACGGAAAGAAATCTACAATGAGATTGAATCCATTAACTTAAAGTAAAAACATAGATTTGACCAAAACGGCAAAAATACATAGCAATTACGTAGACGTCACGTAGATCTTGGTACCCTAAGGGTGAGCCTTAGTGCACCGGTAAAAGGTTACTCCATTGTGACCTAAGGTCATGGAGTCGACTCATGAAAATACCCTCTATAGAAACTAGGGTATGGCAGCATACATGAACAGCAATGGTATGATCTTTCTAATTTAGGTACTCTTACGATCCAGGTCGCCAGAATTGGGAACCCAATCAATCCCACCTCATGCTCATTCAATGAAGAGATATTACATGAGGATGGTATAAAGCATAGGTAACTACAGAAGACTGTCAACTTCCCCCAACTACTTCTTTAAAAAGTACTGCTATTTCTGTGATCTCGTTGCAAGGATTTCCTCTTGTTTTTGGCTAATCTCTGACCTGGACAAGGTCAGTCAACAATGGAGTTCCAACATTATCCTGAACTTTTATCGCAAATCTAACGTTTAATTGGCAGGAATATGCCACGATTGTTAAAATAACTTCTCCATTTTCTATGGTCTCGTTGCAAGGAGTTCCTCTTGTTTTAAGTCTTTGCAGTATGTTGTTATATATATGAATGTCTGTATAGAATGCGTTGGATTCAATTCGAATTCATGTCCCGAAGCAAAGTCACGCATCAAGCCCCGCCCCATTTTCAGGGACATCATCAGAGAGTAATTCGTGCAACGCAAGTTAACAAGAACCCATTTGGCATCAAATGCCCAACAACACGAACCTCAAATTTATTTCACCAAGCAAACGAAATTTCGCAGATAAAGCCGGCCGTTAATATTGAGCTATATAAACAATTAAGAATCGTCACAAATCCTATATGGTCCTCAGAATCATCCAAAACGAAGCTGTTACCAGGGGCACAATCCATGTCGAAAGCATCGAAGTCAGCAAGAGAGGATGTGAAAACTACAAACATTTTTCCATAAAAAAAAAAAGCAGTAAAAATTTCAGGCTAGCTGAAGCCTGGAGGTACTTCACTTGATTTACCCACAAAAAAGAAACAGTGCTTCCTTTGTTTTTTTTTTTGGCAAACGAACATCTCAAGTGCCAATGTTTGTGTCCAGCGCTTACTTTAGTACTAATATTTTTTGGATCACTTAAGTACTAATTTTAAAAAAATAATTATTATTTGAGTGCCAACTCTAATGAGCATCACCGGAAATCTTACATGCCATTGGCTCACCAGAAGATCTCAGTCAGCAATAAAAAAAAACCAAAAATTAATAAAAAAATTCCACCTAATATTAAAAAAAAATAAAAGAAGCTAAAAATTTTAAAAAAAATAAAAACAGTTAAAAGAATAGCTAAAAAGCATCAGGACTTCAGCATTTGTATCTACAAAATGATAATGCAATCTCCATTACTTTTATTTACAAAAAATCAAAATTTACTCACTTATTTGTACTAAAAAAATAAAAAAAAATAAATATAGAAATTAAGCTAAATAACTAGATAACAAAAAAAAAGTAAAAAAACAAAATCTCAGCTTGCTAGTTGCAATGAGGGTTGCACAGCCCTCGCTATCACTGCCTCATTGCTGTCCGCAATGGTTGGCGATGGTGGGACTGGTCAACGGTGGCCGCCGAATCCCAACCAATGGCGGGTGACCCCCGTAAGTCACTAGTGAGGACCAGCAAATTTGGGTGACTCTAAGAGCCCAAATCTTGTTTCATTCGTGAAGTTCTTCATGGGGAGATGCCTAGGAACGATCGTCTAGGGAAGCTCAAGAGGGAGATAGCCTAGGGATGATCACCGACCCTCACCCAGACTTGGCACACCCCCCCCCCCCCCCCCACCACCGCTGGCCCGCGGCCAAGCCTAGGTGAGGGCCTATTAGTCCTCACCAGTGGTCGGCGAGTGCTGTCGACAACTAGCCGAGGCTCAGCGACCTCTGTCAACTAGTTCCCACCCATCGCCGTTGCCAGAAAGCTGAGATTTTTTTTCTTACTTTTTTTTATTTTTAACTTATTTTAAATTTCTAGACAAAATTTCTTAATAAAAATTGCCACATGGACTTTTTTTAATAGAATTTTCATGTGGGCCGATTTTTATATAAAGAAAATTGCCACGTAGAGTCCACGCGGACTTATAAATGACTTAGCACTAAAAGGTTTAAAATAAAAATGCCACGTATATATTTTTGCCGGAATTTCTTGGCTTTGGTACTAAGGTGATCTTTTTTTTTTTTCTCTCTAATTTGGCATTTAAGTGATAAAAAAAATATTAGCACCAAAATGAGCGCCGTATACAACTATTAACACTTGATGTGCCTTTTCTTTTTTTTTTTTTTTTTTTTTGGTCAAATCGGTTCTTCTTTGTTGAGGATTACATACTAAGCAATTGAACCAGATACTTCTCTCCATGTGTATAGCTAACAGTACAAAAACACGCCTGTTCAATACGAAGCAGCATGATGCATGATTACTGAGTGGACCAAGGCAAAGGGCAATCAGCTTCCAATCAAAATAGCCCCATCCTGAAGTGCGAGGACAAGCGAAGCAATCACCATACCAGCAATAAATAAAAAAAAATAGCCCCACTCAACAAAGGGTAGACGAAAATTCTTCCAAAAAAATGGTGTCTAAAATAATGGTTGACTACAAGGCAATAGGACGACTTACCTCTGGTGAGTCCAAAAGGGGAGGCGTCGGGAAAGAGAAGCATAAACTATCCTCGATAGTCTTTTTTGGACTGGACCGCAAGCTACGAAGTAGCGGCACTCCATGAGAACTCCACAACGTGAGCCAGGATCACGTCAACATTGGGAGATATGAAAAATCTCACTGGAATTCAGGGGATGTGACGGTGGCGACCAAATATGAAGGCTTTTTACGCAAATAGATTAAAAAATTAATATTTTTAGCGATTTGGAATCTGCATGAAAAAAAATTACGAAAGGGGGCTCGTTCGGCACTAATAGCGCTGAGACCCCCTTTCCCTCTCGCCACCTCTACCTTTTTTTCCTTTTTTTCGCTGAATTTTGAATCTTATTCGAAAGTTCACGCGAAGCCTCTCTTTTCAGAAGCAAATTTCTGAAACTTCATGTGAGTTTCAAAAGCAAAGAACTTCTGAATCCTTCAGTTCTATTAAAGACGGAGAGGAGAGAAACTCTTTGGCCATTTTACGAAAGACAAAGAGAGAGAACAGAGAGCAAATAGAGAGAAAGCTGAGAAAGAATCGAGAGAAAATCGATAGAAAAAAAAGGATTTGCAATTAGTCGTCAATTTCGAGCGTCTCCATATTTGCAGTCATTTATTCCTTCAAAATTTTCTCGCAATCAATCAGGTAAGATTTAACTTTATGATATGTTTTCTTTTGGCATTTGCGTTTTTTGTTTCGTTGCATGTAATGTTAATTTTTTTTTTATACGACAGAGAAAATAGAAGAGTGGAAGTATCAACTTCAAGAATCTCGACACACGCACGATATTTGTGTTAAGGTAATGCCTATATTCTTGTTAAAACATGATATATTTTAGTACCGTGCATACACTGTTTCGCTGTTATATTGTGATGTGTACATGTTGTTTAGTCCGAAAAATATCTTATTTTTTGGTCTACATATATGTCTATTTTGCACTAAAAAATATCTTATTTTTGTGCTGTTCATATCTCTGTTTTGCATGCCGATATATGTGTCACGAAAGATTTTGTGCGTATTAAGCCCGTATTTTATCATGATTTTTGAAATTTGGAGGTTAATTGGATTTAATTTTCAAGATATTGAAATAATAACTGAATGTACATGTTTAACGAAAAAAATTTGGAAAAATGTTAGTACCGTAGGAGCTGGTAATTAGATCGGACAATGTAGATTTGATCTTCGGTTAAATATGAGTCGTTGTAATTTGTTACCTAATGCAACGACGTGGACAATCCTTGACCATATAAATTATTTATAATAATAAAAGTTATACCAAAGAATAGAAAAATTGAAAAAGAAATTGGGAAAAAATAATTTAAAAAATAAAAATATTCAAAAAATTTTGTCGGTTATTCCTAAAATATCTTCTTTTAGCGCTACAAATATCTTTATTTTGCATGTCGAGACATGTCTGAGGAAAAATTTTATGCGTATTAAATCGTATTTTTTCATATATTTAAAATTTTGTAGGGTTAATTAAATATGATTATTAGAATATATGTATTAATACGATCTGTTTGTAATAATAAGAAGTTTCTAGATAATAGAAAAAATTAGGGAAAATGAAAATAAAAATAATCCTAATTTAAAAAAATGCACAAAACTCTATTGTGAAAGTTTTGGTTCAAACTCAAGTGGTTTGGGCCGGCTCTTCGGGTTTGTGAGTTGGGTCGAACCGCCCCGATCTGGAAAATTAATAGGAAAAAGAGAAAAAATAAAAGGAAAAATTATATTGTAAAAGAAAAATAATAATAATAGATAATATTAAAAATGGAAGCGACGTCGTTATTTGGTCAAACTCTGGTGCTCATGATCTAGTTGATCCAGCTAGAAAATTTTAAAAAATAATCAAAAAATAAAATATGAAATCACAAAAAAATTTGAAAATTATGATCGAAATCATAATATTTTCTGAAAAATTAGGAAACATTCCACAAAGAAAATTTTGAAAATCTGAAAAATTACAATTTCATCAATTATTGACTAGATATTATTGTTGATGATTTTGGCCTTTCATTCATTTGTAAATAACAATTGTATCACTTATCTATAAATATTTTCAAAGAATACATAATTTCGTAAATATTTTTGTGACCCTATTTATTTCATTTTTTATATTGATAGTGATAATGTTCATTTATTAATGTGTATAGGAAAAATTACAAAATTGTACATGCAAAATAATTTATAATTTGTTCATTTAACAGAATGTCTACATCTTTTGCGACTGTACAATGGGGAGGTAGAATAGTACAAAATCAATTTGGATATGATTACGAAGGTGGACAATGTGCTAAGTTTGAGTTTGGAAACATATCCACATTTGATGAGTTACGTGCTACGATTGAGCGTGAGTTGAATATAACAGAAAATCAGTTCATTCCCAGTTTGATGTATAGACAACCAGTTGGAACAATCGGTTGTATGATGTACAATATTGTGGATGTGCGTAATGATAGCATAATTGAGAGAATCCAACAGTTTGCACGTTTGTCCGGTCATATGGGAGTTTCTACAGTTTTATGCTACTGTAAATGAGCACCAACCTATAAATGATTCAATTGGAGAAGGTTCCAATATTGGTGAAGATGATGTTGATGTGAATAATCAGTCTATGCAGTACGATGATAACGATGATAGTGATGAAGAAGATGATTCATGGTTAGGAAGTGACGACAGCGATGAAGAAAATGACGAAAGTGGCGATATGGATGCTTATTACAACACCCATTGTAATAATCCTATTTTGCCGTTGGTACATCCATCGCCCTATTCAAAGATTGACTATGATATGATGCAAGTCGATACAATAACTAAGCCGAGCCATATGTTATTTGATCTAACCAAAGAATTTTGTGTTGGAATGTTATTTCCATCACGAGATGCAGTGCAGTTGGCTGCGAAGAATATTCGCTACTGAGAAATCATCACTTTTGTAGTGAAGAGACAAAGAAAAGGAAATATGTTATAAAGTATGGTAATCCAAACGAACCGTGTGATTGGAGGCTCCGTGCATTGAATAAAGCGAGTGACCTATTTTGGAAAATAACTAAATACAGTGGCCCACATACATGTCGTAATCCGCAAATGTTAACAGATCATCGGCAACTTGACTAGAAGTACCTCTCCAGCCAGATAGAAGTAATGGTTGCCGCCCAACCAGATATAAAAATCAAGCCACTAATGGCGATGATTAAAGATAAGCTGGGTTTCCAACCTAGTTATTGCAAAATATGGCTAGCTAAACAAATGGCGATTGCAAAAATTTTTGGAGGATGGGATGACTCATACGGTCAATTGAGAAAGTACATGAATATGACGAAGCTAGTGAATCTAGGTTTTCATTTTGTGATCGAGGATCGCTTCAGCCAAGATCAGAGTTGCAAGGTTTTCAACCGAATGTTCTGGACTTATAAACAGACAAGTGAGGCTTCAGAAGCTGTCGTCCTGTGATTTTTGTCGATGGAACTTTTTTGTACGGAAAATATCGAGGAATGCTCCTATTGCAGTCTCATTTGATGGGAATAATCATATATTTCCGTTGGCATTTGCTGTGGTCGATCGGGAGATTGTTGATGATTGGTCTTGGTTTTGGATCTGCTGCGTATATATGTTACTAATGGCCGAGATGATATTTGCGTAATATCAGACAGACATATCGGGATTCAAAAAGCAATGGAGACGGATGGGTGGCGTCCTCCACATGCCCACCATAGATTTTGCATTCGGCATATTCTCAGCAATTACAATAAACACTTCAAAGATCCCGTATATCACATGCAATAATATGCTGAAGTGTGTCAGAAAATATATCAGCAATTATTTCGATTCACACATGGAGGGATGGATATATACTCAATTGCGGTACCTTCTCCAGATTGAAGCTGCAAATAGGCATGACCCGGTTCGACTCTGATAATCTTTGAAGTTAGGATATGATAGATCCAGAAGAATGGGGGCCACAAACACAAGGTGAGCTATCTGCGAAGATACATGTGGAAAATTCAAGAGATGAACTCCCGTGTTCACATGTAATTGCAGTGTGTCAGAAATATGCAATTGATTACAATACAATGGTAGATGAATTCTACACTTTAGATAGCACACTTCAGTGCTATCGTACATGTTTCATCATTGGGGATCGGATTACTGGCCTGAAATGAGATCTGGCATTAGTGCCAACTCGAGCCGTATTAGAAAGAAAGGGAGACCCCGTGCATCACGCATACGCACTGAGATGGACTGGAGTACCCAGAAGTAGTGATTCGCCTAATCATTGCAACTATTGTGGGAAATCAGGACACAGCAATCAAACTTGTGCATACAGATCGATTTAAGGTTATTTACCCTTCTAAGTTATCCTGCTTATTCAATTAATTTTGTTATCGCAAAAAATACATTATTTCCACCTTTCGTTGGTCATACCCGACATTCGTAAATTTTAATGGTATGCTATTCATTTTCAGGAAAGGATTGAGGCAAATGGCGGTGGTTTACTTCTGCACAGCCTTAAAAGAAGAATAAACCCGAGAAAATATTTGTGTAATATTTTTATGTGTTTTTCTATTCTGTTTTTTGGACTTCTTGTACTTTTTATGGATTTTCTTAATTCCTTGTAATTTTTATATATGTTTTTATTATTATATGGATCGGGTTGACCCGACGGAACAACAATATTTGGACAGTGCGTGAAGGCTTCATTTGTGTTTTGTCCTCATTTTGTCATTTTTATTTTTTATCTTTTACTGTTTCCTTGCATGTCGTAGTTCACTGTTATTATGTGATTTCGTACATAGTTGTTGTGTCGTAGCACAATGGAAATAGTGTGTTAAAACCCTCCGCGAGCAGCCATTTCAGCAAGAGTAAAAACTAAGCCTTGTGAGGCAATCAATATCACTTTTTCGCGTGATTTTTTGGTCATGTTTTGGTGTGTTTCACTCGTAATTCTTTGGTCCACATCATTCCTGGTATGTTGTAGTTCACATCCATATGTGCGTTTGTCACTAAGTATGCCCGAGGGATCGGGAATTAGTTCGAGAAAACCCCTCGATGGGCTATTTTTTCGATAATGAAAATTCATACGAAAATCTAAAATACGTCGTTTTAGACCAACCCGGGACCCACACGGTTTGGGCTGGACGCCCTTGAGGCGTGGGCCGGGTGAAGCCGACCCGGTCCGAAAAAATAAAAAAATAAAAAAATTCGAAAATATTAAAAAAAAAAAAAAAATGATTTTTGAATTCTGGAGAAAAATGGAAAATTCGTAGAAAATTATAAAAAAGAAAAACACCGAAAAAATTCTAAAAATTTCCATAAATCCCAAAAATTAGGAATTGACCATTTTAACGGTCGGTCCTATTTTTGATGGTTTTCCCTTTTAAACATTTCAAATGACGATTTTGCCCCTTATAGGCAAATTGTATCGAAAAATTTCAGAAGTTTCAAAAAAAATTCCAAAAATTAGGAAATTGGCAATTTTTTCGTATTTTTAAATCTATGAAATCTATTTTCTTATTTTCAAATATTTCTTAAAATGGAAAATAAAATTAAAATTTTCCACGGAAATTTCAAAAATTACTTTTTTTCATATTTTGATCCTCAGGCTTCGTTAATTTTCTAAATATGTATTTTTCAATCCTATAAATATTTTCTTCCATTTTCTGTTAATTTTTTTTAAATAATTCAACGATGTCAACACATAGCAATATCATATTTATGATGTAAAATGTTCTAGTACATCAAATTTATAATAATACATAATTTTCGTCATTTGATGATTACATTCAACGATGGTGTCGTCCCCCTATGTGACCTCCTGTTCCGCAAGTAGGTTGTCTCCGGTGTTCGGCAGCTCTAGTATTATACCGACGACGAGATTCCGCTTGCGTCGGTTGTGTAAATGACGAAGGAATATCCTCTTTTGACAACCGTGGTTGTGATGCATCATCAAATTGAGCAAACGTCTCATGCTCAGACAATACATATGGAGTAGAAGCATATTGGGAAAAAGGAGGAGCTCAAATCCTCCAGCCATCGGAGAAATTGTGGGAGTGTGGGGACGAAATCCCCCATGATATGGGCCAACGAACTGGCTGAACTCCGAAATAAAATTTGTCTGGCCGAACCGGGATTGAACCCAGGAGTGAAATCTGCCATATTATAGACTGCAGGATAAGGGATGGCATCTGTATCTTGAAGAGCTCTACTACTCCTTCGAATTGATTGCTCGTCTGAGGTAGGTCATCTCCATGTGATCCAATAGGTGTTGTCGTAGAGGCTGATTGGGGTCGTGGAATCGTTAATAACCGTCTCTCTTCATTGAATGCATGTAGCATTGCTGTATCTATCCTGCCTATTTGCCGTACGGTCTCCCGCATGTGATCCGATCCGATCCCGAGAAGTAGATCTGCATAATGATATAATTTGTTCCGCACCATCAGCTTGTTCACGAAATCAAACTCAATACAAGTTATCAAATGCTAACAATTTATATGACTAAAAAAATTTATGAAGTAAATTACAAGTGCTTGCACTAACCGCTGCACCTACTGCACCTCCCGTGTAAGAAATCCACCGTCATGTGCATGCACGGTACCACTCCATGTATTCTGAATGGAAATGAAGTGGCTCGTTGCATGATCAAATCGAACTATGAAGTTAGAACGATTGTTCCACATTTGAATCCACTCCATGTGCCTCTCCACCAAATTGTTGTAAACTGGCCTTAGTTCAATGGCATGAAAGGGTTTATGATCATTCAGAGGATTCGGTATTAGTTGCTGCATGCCAAATTGATGGAGCACTCGGTCCGGATAATGCCACTCAACTATGTGAAAATAGATGAGTCGAACACGAGCTGTCCAAATTTCTTTTCCCTCCATACAGTATTCTGGTAGAGCCTCAAGAATGTCATCAGTATATGGCTCCCAACAATCTGTTAAAAATATTGAAATATATCAAATTAAATAAAGAATTAATTTAAAAGCTAACATTACATTGAATTTATTAATTTCTATCATGACTTACATCGCTAAATGTCATTCTATCAAGTTGATAGCGTTGATGTGGCAAAGTGTGTGGGCACTCTAGTTGTCCGTAGAGATTGAAACCATCTGAAAAAATTAAAAAATATTTAGATATATTGTCATACGCACTATATAAATTTATCTCTACAGTGTAATTGTGAAAAAAAAAATACAATTATATATATTATATGAATTGAAAAAAATTTATCACTCGCGAACTACAAAAACATATATATCACATACCGACTACCAAGAGGCGCATCTTCAAAAGGATTACTGCTTCTGATGGATAGTGATATAGAACTGAATCGATCCCATGCCCAAATTTGCAATACATATAGGGGATCGCTCATTTGTTGTGCTGATGGCTGAGTGGCATTGCATAGCTTCCCTATATAACCATGCAAGCGCTACCGAATCCCAACTGTACGGCGTTCGATCGGTGAGATTCTCTAATAATGGAAGAAATATTACACTTACCCTTACTCCCGATTTATCAGAAAATATGGAGCCTCCAGCCAACTACAAAATGAATGCTCTCGCATATTGTATTATCGTACCTTCATCTGCATCGTCTGGAATTCCATCAAAGACTCCTCTCAACCAGGTAATCTTCAATATCGAACCACGTAATTGACTTGATGGGGGTCGATGGCCCAGTAGATCCTCACAAACATCACCCCAATTTCTATTAGAGGGGCAAGTAACTGCATTTCCATTTATGGGAAGCCCTGTAAGAACCTCAATATCCTGTAGAGTAATGGTGCATTCACCTTCTGGCATGTGGAAGGTGTGAGTCTCGGGCCTCCATCGCTCAACTAACGCTGTGATCAGATGGTGATCAACTTGCCAAAATCCCATTTTCCAAAGTCCATAAAATCCCGAAGCTCGAAGATATGGTTCTAATCGATGATCAAGCTCAGCTTCGTGTAGTATTGCTCCATCTCGTTGACACCGAATAACTTCATTATCATCTATCTGTGAAATGTTACATTAATTGTTACTAACAATTTCATTATGATATAACTGTTACAAATACAGCTCAGCTGATAACTATTTTAATTACTTACTTAGCCTCCCAAATGACCTGTGATCTATGTTCAGCCTGCTCTGTCAGTAGTGAATTATTCTCAGGTCCCGGCCGAATATACTTCCTTTGTGCCATATCTACAAATGGAACCAATAAATTTCATAAGTATCCATAATGTTTCTGATATGCTTTACCCATCAGAGGTACAATCGTCATTTACAATGAATGAACGAAAAATATAATAACATAAATCCTAATTTAATTTTTTACATTCTTCTGAACTTTTTTTTACGAAAAGTCGTGAAATTTTTTAGAAAATTTTTTTATGTTTTTTCATTTTTTTCCTGATTGTCTGGTTTATTTTTTTTTTTCTAAATTTTCAATTTAAATTTTTTATTAATCAGGCCGGGTCCAGGATTTGACCCAAATAACGGCGCCTCTCTCATTTTTTATGTTTTCTATAATAATAATAATAATAATAATAATAATAATTATTATTTATTTATTAATTATTATTATTTATTATTATTATTATTATTATTATTATTTCCTAATTTTCTTTTTCCTTTTTTTGATTATTCTTTTTTCTGGACCGAGTCAATTCAACCCAACTCATAATCGAAAGAGTCCAGCCAAAACCCGCTCGCTTTCAATCGGGACTAAAATGACAGAATTTTCGGAATTTTCTTATTATTTTTAATTATTTTTTTCATTTTTTTACGAAATTTTATATTCTTTGGGATTTTTTTATTATTATAAAACTAATTATATGGTCATGTTCATTACATTACGCAAGTAAAATCAACATTGTCCGATCTAATTACCAGTTCATACGGTCTACATCTAATAAGGGTTTCCCATTAACCCTCTATAATTTCAAATTTCATGATGAAATACGGGTTTAATATGCACAAAATATTTCATGAGACATGTATCGACATGCAAAATAATATATGAGTAGCACAAAATTAAGCTATTTCTCAGCATAAAATAGACATATAGTAGCGCAAAAATAAGCTATTCTCGATGCAAAATAGACATATATGTAGCACAAAAAAACACCTTTTTTCTAACTAAACAACATATAAAACATCACAATACAACATTATTGCATAGTACTAAAATAGCCTATTCTAACAAGGATATAGGCATTACCTTAACTCATAAAAGCATGTGTCTATTGAGATTGGAGAAAATGATACTTCAATTCTTCTAACTTCTCTACCGTCTACAAAAAATTAATATTACATGCAATGAAACAAAAAAACACAAATGGCGAAATAAAACAAATCATAAAGTGAAATATACATAATCAATGGCGAGGAAATATTAACAAAATTAATGACCGTGAATACAAACACGTCGGAAATGGACGAACGACCTCTTAAATTTTTCTCACTCATTTCTCTAATACGTTCTTTGTTCTCCTTCTTCAGAACTTCTTCAGACTCTAGCTTCGATTCTCTCTATTTTCTCTCTTTGTTTCTCCTTCTTCAGAACTTCTTCAGACTCTAACTTCTTCAAACTTCCTGCTCATCTCTTATATGATAAATTTTTTCACTATTGAGACGAATCTCTGTTTCGTTGATTCGCAGCTTTTTTGCGTAAAACACGTGAAAAGAGGAGACGTATCGCGCGTAAAAGAAGGGGAAGAGGAGGGGCCATGAAAAGAGGAGGGGACGGTGAAAAAATAGCTAGGGTCCCCATCCGGCCAAAAAAAAAGACAAACTGGAGAGGGGGGGCCGGCGGATGGTGGGGCCGAATCACCTGTGTTTGACACCTGTGCCGAACAAGATGTTGTTCGGCGCCTAGGGTGCCGAACACCTGTTCGGCGCCCCACCCGTGAACAAACCCCCTTTCCGTATATTTTTTTGAGGAAGACCTAAATTCGTAAAACGTTTAATTTTTTAACCTATTTTCGTAAAAAGCCCGAACATGAATGGGGAAGGAGAGGACGAGGACCTGAGTGAGGGGAAGAGAGATGCGACCAGAGGTAGGGAGAACGGAGGGCGAGGCCCAAGAAGGCGAGCAACTGGCTGCTGCGAGTTGCCGAGGGCAAGAGGTGCTTGTGGAAGCACGGGTTGGGTCTGAAGCACTGCTTGACCTACCTTTTTTGGATGACTTAAACTTTTTTGGTGGGTCGAAAATGGGTTCATATATGTAACCTATTTTGAACCACCAAATTTACCTTCAATCTTTTGAGGCCATTTCTTACTGAGCCCTTAAAAACTACAATCCACATAACTCAATTTATACAAAATATGGGTCATGGACCCTATTGATAGCTCTAATAGTTGGTCCAAAAAAAATTGTTACAGTGTGTCAAATTGAATGTACCGAAAGGAGTGAGATTAGTGTAGAAGCTCATGAGCTCTATGTGAATGTGCATGTGAAAATCTCATAAATCTATCATGAAAGGCAGCTAGTCACCCAAGTTCTTCATCAGGCTATTTTGGTTCAATGCTCTGAAGAACTTTTGCAGCAAAAATGACTTATCTTTGCTCGTGGATTATGTGGTACCATCCGCCTCATCTTGCTAGAACAATTGAACCATCTTTCTTCCCCCCGAGTGTCTTCAGGTGGTCAACCGTCCGCTACCATTTCACACGATCCAATGGCCAGAGATAAAGCATGGATAGTTGCATAGTTCACTCTCCATCACTT
>JAGVVM010014036.1:0-23733 GCA_019149425.1 Psidium friedrichsthalianum
GGGGGTAGCGTCGCGCGACCCCACACGGCGGACAAACGGCGGCGACAACCGGGTGAGGTGGAGGGGGGAGCGGACCGCAGAAACAAGGGTCTGGCCGTGGGTGTGGCGGGTAAATCCAGTGGCAGCCCGGACTCATTCCTGGCCCACCTACACACACCCCAACTGAGCTTCCCTCACCGATCCGACCCCCTTTTTCAACCATTATCTCCTTTTTCTTCCTCACGTTTTCTTCTTTTTTCTCTCATCTTTTTTTTTTTTTCTTTCATTAGCCCTTCTCCTCTCCTTCTGTTATTTTCTTTGTTTTCTTTTCTTGGAGGTTTTTTTTTTTTTTCTCGGGGGGGTGGGTTTTTTCCATACTCAACTCAAGCACTGATGTGAGATGAGATTTGCGCAACAAGAGAAAAAATGCTGGTGTAGATAAGTGACATGCGGACAGATGGGGATAGAAAGACGATAAATAGCAAAAAAGTGGTTACAGTCACGATTTGTCATCCTCTGTGTACTGTTTGTACTGTGCTATCTTGCATGTAGATGGGTTGTTTGTGTACACGTAAAAAACCCACCAAAACTCTTTATTCGTGTACCTCTCTCATCCTTGTTCTTTCTGTCTGTTTTGGGCTTTGATTTACCATGTGTCTTTTTACCTATTTTTTTTTTTTTTTTCTTTTTTAGTTTATTGTTTTCATCTCACATTTGTTGGTTTCTTTTTTTTGTTTGTGTTTGTTGTTTTGGTTTTTTTATTTCCTTCTTGCTTTCTACCTTTTTTCTGGTTACGATTTTCCTCTCTTTTGGTGCTTTGCCATTTTTTTTCTTCTTTCCTTATTCATTTTTTTTTTTTTTGTTTTTTTTTTATTCTTATCTTTTCATTTTCTGTTCATGATTATAAAAATACACCCATTATAACATTTCCCACATTCCCCTCCTGCTATCAATACTTTAACAAGAGTTAAAATTTATCTATTAATTATCATTTATACAAAAAAATTAAATCCTTTTTAACATTATTATATTAAAATTACTTATTCCAACTTTTTTTTCTATTTTTCCTTCATTTTTTTTTCCTTCTCTTCCCTTTTTTTTTTTTTTTTTTTTTTTTTTTTTATTTTATTTCTCTTGTTTCTTTTTTTCCTTTTTTTTTGTTCACTTTTAATTCTCTTTTTCTAAAAAATTTTTTTTTTTTTTTTTTTTTTTTTTTTTTCTCTTTTCTTTTTTTTTTTTTTTTTTTTTAATTTTTTTTTTTTTTTTTTTTTTTCTTTTCCTTTTTTTTTTTTTTAATGGTTTTTTTTTCTTTGTCTGATTGTCATCTCATCCACCTACTCAACACCTCCCACACCACCCACGTATATGCGTCCTCCTACAACAAGTGAATTTTTAGTGTAAAAAAAATTTTGTTGGCCAGTCTGAACGATAAAGGGGTGCGGCCCAGCACGTTTACACTTGGGTTGTTGGAGGGAGGGCCTTTTGACTGTGGCCTGTCTTTTTGTGTTTTGGTTTTATATTCTTCCTTATTTTTTTTTTAAATTTTTTTTTTTTTTTTTTTCTTTTGTGCTTGTTCCTTTTTCTGCCTTTTTTGTTTTTTTTCCTTCCTTTTCTTTCTTCATCACATTTCTTATCACACCTTCTTTTTTTTCATTTTATTTTTCCTAAAAATGTGTTTTCTTTTAATTTTTTTTTCTTATTTTCCACTTTCTGTTTTTTCTCAACTTGTGTTTTTTACTCCCGTTTTTTTTCTTTGTTTCGTTTGGTTTGTGAGTTTTTCCTTTTTTTTACTTTCCTTTTTCACCCTGTATTTTTGGCCTTTTCGCTTTTGTCTTGGGGGTTTGGTGTGGTTTTGTCTCTTTTTGTTTTTTCCTCTGTTCTTTTCTTTTTTTATTGTCTTTGTTTTTTTTATCACATTTTTTCATAATTTTTTTCTCTTTGTTTTTTTTTTTTTTTTTTTTTCCTTTTTTCTGTGTTTGTCTTATATTGTTGTACACGGTTATTTTTTTTACATCAATTTTTTTTCCCTTGTTGTTCGTCTTTTTTGTTTTTTTTCTTTTTTTTCTTTGTTCTTTGTTTTTTCTTTCTCCATTCTTATGGGGTTCTGTACTTTTTGTATTTTTCCTTTTAAATTTTACGTTTTATATAGTTTTTTTCTTTCTGTTTTCTGTTTTTGTGTTTTGTTTTTTTATTTGCACTAATTGGTTTTATTCTTTTTGTTTTTTTTTCACTCCTCTTTCTTTATTTGTTTTTTTTTCTTATGTCTTGGTCTTGTTTTGTTTCTTATTTTTTGTTTCTTTTTTTTTTTATTTTTTTTTATTTTTTTTTTTTTTTTTTTTTTTTCAATTTTTTTTCTTTTGTTTATGTTTGTTTCCTGGCTTTTTAATTTTTTTTCCTTCTTTTTTTTTTTTTTTTTTTTTTTTTGTTTTTTTTTCTTTTTTTTTTTGTGTTTCTAGATTTTTGTTTTTTATTTTTTTTCCCGTGTTTTTTATGTTCCCATCTTTGTCTTTTTGTCCGTTTTGTCATGCCCTTTCTTTGTATTACCCATACATTCGGGTGTTTTTCCTTGTGTGTGTTGGGTGGGGATGGTTTTAAATGTGTTGATAAATCATATTTGGTTTTGGGGATAATCTATGTAAAGAAAATATAAAATTGATAATTATTGGTTATTTTGTGGTCAATTTTTCGTTATATTAAATTTGAATTTTTTTGGAATGAAATATTACACATTTAATTTATAATTCATAAATGAGGTTTGGTTGTTATTTCAGGGAGTAAAGTGGGGAGTAGGGGATTGTGTGGATGGAATTTTTGTAGTTGGGTTATTGTTTTGTGTGTATATAACATGTGTTTTTTCTGTATCAAAGGTGTTCGGGTGGAATGATAACTTTAAAATTGTGTTAACTTGGATGAATGTGTTTTGTCGTTGGGTGAGTGGTTGGATAATTTGTTTGTTTGGATGGGGAAATAAGGTTGAATTATAAAGTTGTTGTTTATGCACACATGGAGGGAAATTAATATTTTCTGATGAAATAGATAATTCTATATTTGTTTGAAAAAGGGGGGAATATTGACTGTTTTGTGTTGTGGATTAGGTGTTATTTGTGTTTTTGGGAATGGAATAATTTTAATTCAATTCGTTCTTGAATTGTTTTGAAGATAGTAACGGTGGGTGGAATCATATTTTGTGTTCCGAATTCTAATGTGGATTAAGATATTTTCCCAGATATTATTTAAAATTTTCTTATTTTTCCTTAATTGGGTTTTTTATATTTAAAATAATTATTCTATTTCTTTTATTAAAATTATTGTAATTTCCATTGTATCACTTTTATTTTTCTTATTTTTCTTCCTATTTTTTTGGAGAGATTGTATTGAGAAAAGGGTTTGTGGGAGGGGATGGGAATTTTTAAATTTTTTTTTTATTTTATTTTTTTTTTTTTTAATTAGGGTGATGGGTACAGTGAATTGCTTTTATCTGTTAATTTTTTAATTTTTTAATTTTACATTAGTAATTTTCCCCGATCCACTTTAGAGAAGAGATTGTATTTCTCATTGATAAGGGGGTGGTGATTCACGGCCAATAAAGCCGCAATGTATTATTCGAGCATGGGAGGACCTTAGCTGCCCAGTTAGAGTGGACGTTAGTGCAGGGTTTGGCGATAGTAGGGGTATATGTATTTTTTTGATAAGTTGTATATAATGGTGAATTTCGAGCTAGATGTGAAAAAATATGTGTATATCTTTTGATTTGATAGTTGACTCTGACTTTCGTGAGTATGTGACCTTTTTGTCAATATATTTTTGAAGGTATATGTATTTGGATATCAGGTTTTTGTCCGAATTTTATTTGAGGCTACGTTCTTTGATTAAAAAGATGGGCCGTATGATGCCCTTTTTTTAGGGGATTGGGGCGTGACAACTTCAAGGCAGCGGCTTCTTGTCACGGAATAGTGGGATCGGCAGTGTCAAACTCGGGGCCATAGGCTTGCTTAGTTGGACAAGAAGTGTGGAGGCAACACCGAAGGCAGCAGCTCGTCGGGGATGTTCGTTCGGAAATTCTTCGTTTGATTGACAATCAGAAAAGGCCCATGTGACCTCCAAAGCAGAAAACTTTGCTTTTTCTTTCTTTTCTTCCTCCATCTTCCGTGCACTTCTCTTCAATTTCTGCCACTCTCCCCTTTTTGTGAAAAAAAGTGAATCCCCCCACCTTTCTTCTTTTTCTTTCTTTCTCCTCTTTTTCTCTCCGACCTCTCCACTTCTTCCCTCTCTCTCTCTCTCTCTCTCTCTCTCTGCGAGTGTGATATTGTCTATTATGTGGCCTCTTTATGTTCTTTAAAGAAGATAATCTTTTATTCTCCTATCTTGGATCATCAAAGATATATCTTATCTTTTAAAAATAGAAAACCCTTCTAATCTCATATTTGATTTGAAATCGAATCTCAATAACCTGCTTCGATATTTTCCACTTGGCATTCTTCACTTAATAAATTTCGGCCATTCAATGTGTGTAATGGGTCTTGCCGAATTTGTGCCTAGTGAGCTTAGTCCAAATAATTCAATTAAGTTTAAAACTTTGAAATAAGTCCATTTATCGCCGGTCCGATAAATATGCAAATGCATTATGCAATGTAATGCATATAAAATTACACTAAAATGATTTAAACATTTTTTGTTCAGAGACTAAGTTAGTCTCTAATTTCTATTAAAATGTTTCCTAAATGAATTAGTTAAAATTTAGGAGTCAATAACAAGCTTTCAAGAAAAGATTTGCACCCCTGGGGACTAACATCAAATCTTTAAGTTCCCTTTAGAATTGTTAATTCGCTTGCTCCTGTTTAATCTTTAAACTCAAAAATGAAGTAGTATGAAATTAAAATTCGTTATCATAACCCATCATCATGATCTCTTGCTTAAATCTGAATTTTTAGAGTAGAAATTGAACCCAAGAGTATGGACGCTAGACTGAAAGTACTAAAATACCAGCATATTAGGACAATCCTAAAATACCAGCATATTAGGACAATCCGAGTCTCTAATGAATATTATATTGTGATTTTTAAACCTTTATAGAATGCTTTCGTTTCATATTTTATGGCCTTTTTTTTTTGCATTGTTTTTTCAATTTTTTTCCCTATTGAAGGAATTGTCTTTAGGTAAAGGGGCAAGCCATTATTGACCCAATTTATGGATGGACTCAGAAACCTTGACCCGGCAAGATCATGGAAGAAGAAGAAGATGACAAAATGGCTTAGTGTATCTTGCGCTGAGAGAAGACGTGACGTGTGGATGTGCTAGTATGCAAAAAAAAAAAAAAACGATAACAAAACCGATAAGAAAATGAGAGGAAAAACGAATGTTCAGAGACTGATTTATATGATTGAAAATATGATAATTATCTTCAACACTAAGCTTGGATAGAGTGATTAAAAAGAAAAAGAACGGACACTGACAATTATGATAGAAAGAAGAGAAAGGAAAACTAATTTATATTTTCGTTTGAATGCTAGCAAAAGTGGAAAAAAGGGAAAAGAATTTATTATGACATAAATACCTTTTTTATCTATTTATAAACAGGTGTAAAATAATGGTTTATGACAGAAAAAGAAAAAGAACGGACACCGACAATTATGATAGAAAGAAGAGAAAGGAAAACTAATTTATATTTTCGTTTGGATGCTAGCAAAAGTGAAAAAAAGGGAAAAGAATTTATTATGACATAAATACCTTTTTTATCTATTTATAAACAGTTGTAAAATAATGGTTTAAGACAGAAAAAGAAAAAGAACGGACAATGACAATTATGATAGAAAGAAGAGAAAGGAAAGCTAATTTATATTTTCGTTTGGATGCTAGCAAAAGTGGAAAAAAGGAAAAAGAATTTATTAGGACATAAATACATTTTTTTGTCTACCTATAAACAGTTGTAGAGTAAGGGTTTAAGACAGAAAGATATTGCTCAAATTCCTCTAAAGCCCTCCATAACATGAGAGATAAAATGTACATAAAAATCAAAAAGACTATTTTCTCATGGTATTTTTTAATAACTCGTGAATGTATTTTGAGTATTGTATCTCTTTCTTCCTAATCATTATTTACAAACATAGCGTGAGTGAAAGGTTAAAGAGAAAGACAAATGCAAACATTGAATGCAACTAATAGACAAACCATATGAACTAATCTTTATGTCTCTAACTTATTTTTCAACACGATGTCCCAAGAAAGAAGTGACTTTTCTTTTTTGCGATATAGTAATTGGATCATATCATAGGGTTAGTTTTCGCATACTAAATTAAATCCACCTTTTCAGTCCGAATGATATATGACCTTGATGTCGAGATTAAATAACTAGCAATGAATCATCTTTTTAAGGCAATGACATCAAGTAATCTCGTCAAGTAAAAATTAAACGTGAAAACACATGCTTCCTGAGATGAAAAGCCCCAAATCGTTCTACCATTCAACCAAAATCCCTCGGTGTTGATGGATGCGAGTTCAGTTCGGGATGGCTAACTTTGATGCAAAAGATGGGTTTCGAATGTCTTCGATGGAGTTCGATGCTTCCGCACTACTTGCGTTTGCCAGGCGACATTTTCAGACTTGTCATCTCGGACGAACCGGCCAGAACTTTACGGGCACATACAGAATTCGCTCTCTCCCTTGGACTAGTCAATCAATCCATCCAAGCCTCCACCGCCACGAACGAGACAAATATGACGACATGATGACGTCATCGCTAATCTTTTCGTCACTGCACGCGACACCTTCCCCTCGCTCCTCCCTCTTTAAATCGCTTCGCGCTTGGGTTTCATTCTCGCTCCCCTTCGACACCGACACGCACAAAACCTAATGGCTTCTCCGTAAGAATCCCTCGCGATCTTGCATTTTCGCTCTCTTTCCTGCGAAATTCGAGCCATTTTTTTTTTTCACGATCGCTTGCTTGATTTTTCGTTTCGATCCTGTCGCAGTGCCGTGGTAGAGAACTTGCCTCCTCCGTTGAACTCCAGCGCCGAGCAACCTCCTCTTTTCGATGGAACAACGAAGTTCGATTCTCTCTCTCTCTCTCTCGAACGTCATTCGAGTTGATTCAGCGTGATTTTACTGATTGAATTGTTAAACAAATTGTCGTATTGTCTGATTATGTTCGTACTCTCCGAAATTTTGAAGGTTGTACACCTGTTACACATGCCCCTTTGCTCAGCGCGTCTGGATCACGAGGAACTATAAGGTGAGTTTTTTCTTTGTTATCATGTGATATTTAACAAAAATCAAGCGAGTTAGTTCATTTGGATTGGGTTCTTGATTAGTTTCTGAATTGGGGTTGTGTTTCCGAGATGCAGGGACTCCAGGACAAGATTAAATTAGTTCCTCTTAATCTTCAAGACAGGCCTGCTTGGTACAAGGAGAAAGTCTACCCCATGAATAAGGTGATTCTTCTTTTTGCTGTTTTAAGTCTTTCTGTGTATTTCAAGTTAGTAGCCCAGATTCTCCGCTGGACACTGATTGTCAAATCCCAAACTGGATTAATTTAGGATTCCAAGCGAATGCTGCAGGATTCCAGAGTCTAAAGATTGGCTTCTTGTGTTGCTAGTTTTCATGTATTCCAAAACCAAGAGTGCCTCAATTGTGACGTAAATGGTTCTAGAAAGTTTTCTCTTAAAGGGTAGCTGATTTTAGTTTATGGGAACTCAATTGGCTGCTGGTTTGTTTATTGGACCTTTTAATTAAATGAGAAGGGCAAGTTTTAGCCAATGTTGATTTGATGGGTACATTTTTGCTTTCTCCTGCTGTAACCTATGGTTAGGTCCCGGCGTTGGAGCACAACGGGAAAATCATCGGAGAGAGCCTAGACCTCATCAAATACGTGGACAGCAACTTTGAAGGGCCTCCTCTTTTCCCTGATGTGAGCACCTGATAGCAATTGTGCATTTCCTTTTTTCTGTGGCTTGCACATAACAACATAACTAAGTGGCTGCTCTCTGTTACGTAGGATCCTGAAAAGAGGAAGTTTGGTGGCGAACTGTGGTCGTATGTTGATGAATTCATGAAGATAGTCTTCACTTCATTCAAGGGAGAAGGACCGAAAGAATGTGGTAGGTCCTCTAAGCACTTTCTTTGATGATAGGTACCTCCATTACCATTAGTGAACTTCATCTTCTGCATCAGGCGCTGCTTTCGATCATTTGGAGAGTGCTCTTGGCAAATTTGGGGATGGACCATTCTTTCTCGGACAATTCAGTGGGGTATGTTGGCATTCTTGCATTTGATAAGGGGCTCTTGAGTGGTTCTTCTTTTTCTAGATAGGTTAAACAATAGATCCATTGATCCATGCGATCCATATGATGTGCGAACCAATCTTGTAGAAAGAAATGTTGCCTGATATGTGGCTATCAAGATGTATTTCTTTCTATTGTTGACTGTTATCTAGGGTCTAATCTTGTGATTTCAGGTGGACATTGCTTACATCCCATTTGTTGAAAGATTCCAAATCTTCTTATCTGAAGTGTGGAAGTATGACATCACTGCTGGCAGACCTAAGCTAGCAGCATGGATTGAGGTATGGGAAGGAATCTAGTCTCTGGCCAATGCTTGTTTTAAGCTACATTTCTTTTACATTTTGAACACAAAGAAAGCTAAAATCCAAGGTTGATTCCGAGTAAAATAGTGACTCGGTGATAATAGTTTGAGGATAGTCTCTAGAGCTAAACTTTGGCCTTGTTGAACCCTTTGTAGCGTGGGAGCATGTCTCTGGGGAGATTATAACCTGCGATGAGGCAATCGCTTTCTGAAGTCATCAAACATGCTTAGTGCAATTTTCATTAACAGCCTCCCTAGTTTTCTTGTGGAGCCATATATAGAATGAGAGAGTCCTCAATCTCCTATGACCTTCAAATCATTCACTGGTTGTGGAGACTATATTTTCCATGAAAATGCATCCTCTCTTGAAGGGAAAACGTGATCGAGTTACCTTTAAAGACCGTGATTGAGTTACCCTTAGAGACCAATTAGTTTTACAAACAACCTTGGGATCGAGTGTGCTTATACTACTTGGTAAATGGCAAGTCATATTTTTACTCGTTGCAGATTCAGCAGCTCTGCTCAATTTTATCCTTGCTCAAAACCATGTTATGCATTTATAGTTCCTTCTACTTCATCCCATGCAGGAAATGAACAAGATCGATGCTTACAAGCAGACAAAGAAGACTGATCCTAAAGAACTTGTTGAATATTATAAGATGCGCTTCACTGTAATGCTTCTAACTCAGACTCAAACTCGATGTCATGAATCCTTCTAGACAACTTCTCTTTCCTCTCTCGGCGCCAGTGAATTCGTTTCTGGTCGCTAATCAGTTTTGTTTCCCCCTTTAAATGCAGGCTCAGCAGTAAATGGAGTCATGACCATGCTAGGAGGCCGCGTATGAAGGGAACAAGGGGAGTAATAAGAGTTTTGAATGGCTTGATAGTTGATATAACCTTCTTTTGATGTTTCTCTAGGGCCAGTTGTGTTGTGTATCCGCTCTATGTGCAGCCATGTCCCTTTTTACAGCTTGAAAATGTTGTCGCCTTATCAGGATTTCATAAATAAAACGATTCATTTTCGAACCTTTTGTGTTACGGTCCCGTCTTCATATTGATGTTTCCTTGGCTTCTCCGCATCAAAGTTGCCAGACTATCCTGGCTATTCCTGATATTTGCTCATCTTGAAGCTTATTGACTTGGATGGAAGAAGCTGCTCATTGACCGATACTTCGCTAGTTATATAAATCTAACCTTAGTCCACACACGTGGCATTAACCTTTGATTATTGAAATCAAGAATTTAGAATTGGACAAATGACACGAGACCGCATCAATAAATTTTACTACAAATACAGAAAAGGACGATTGCCAATGCATGAAGACGTCATTTTCCGGGCGAAGGAAAATTTCTTTAGCAGGTTAGCGGTGTTACGACACTTCACTAGTCGAGCTATTTTCATAGCGATGACGATGTCTTGTTAGTCGAGATGAGCTTCGGTGAGTGATGACCAGGAAATAGATACTCACTTGTTCTATTGTGTGGTATTTGCACATGTGCGTTTAATTGTTGAATTGTATGTAATTCGTGAGTTTATTTCGTCGCACACGTGGTTGTAATCATTTATATATATGTCGCGCGAGTTATGTCTTAAATATTTGAAATAGTATGTTTGGGAAAATGTAAGTTAATGCTTGTGGTTAATATTAAAGTTACAAATGTGGGAAAGCGATGAGAAATTTTCTAACATACAATCTGGAGCCAATGATAATGTCATCTTTCCATCGTTGGAGAAATTCTTGCTTATACGAGCGAAATTTCTTTCTCCTTTTTCGTTGAAGGCTTGTCTTCCACTTCTTCTGGAGAGGCTAAAAAGAATTCTCTCTGGCGAGATAGGCACGCATGACAACACTTTTACTTTAGAAATTAACTTCTAACTAAAAATTAATTTATTTATTTTTAAAGAGAAATAATTTTTTTCACTTCTTTAAATGTCTTCAAAACTACTCAACATCATTTGAAGGAGCTAAAAAGAATTTGTTTTGGCGGTAAAGAGCGCTTATAGCAATATGTCTACTTTAGAAATTAACTTCTAGTCAAAAATTGATTTTTTCTACTTTTAAAAAGAAGTAAACTTTTTTTATTTCTTTAAATGACTCCAAAATTACTTCTGGCAAAAAAAAAAAAATGCACCAAAGATAGAAAAATAAAGTTGCATAATTAAATGAATTTCTGCTTCAGAAGTTATGTTATCAAAATAAATTTTTTCTTTAAAAGTATTGTCATGTACACAAGAGATTCTAAAAGCAATGGCTTGTGCGAAGAGGATGATGCCCTTCAGCTCCTTTTTTTTTTAATATTTTCCTCGAAGTTGAAAGAGCCAATTTCAAGCCTATTTCCTTCACTTTTATCTCTTGAGAATGTACGACCGCATCATCAAAATGGTAGAAAATATAAAAAGAACGGTTTCTTTACTTTTTGTTTATTTTACAAAAAATGTGATGTTTTCAAAAATATTTTTTGTAAAGTCATTTTTCAAAAAAAAATAATATTTTTTAATATTTGCTAAAAATAACTTTCGTCATTTGCCTAGGAAAAATTATAAAAAAAAATCAACATTTTAATTATATTTTATTTTTCGACTAAAAAAAATATTTTTTAGACGCACTTCAATTCACCATTTTCTTCTTCTTCTTCTTCTTCAGTCCATGTCGAAGCCATCGTCTTCTTCGACGCCTTCAGTGGCAGCGTCCCCTTCAGCGAGACCCCCTCCACTTCGCCTCTCTGACGCCTCCACCACCTGCTCCCTCGCCTCTGCCGGTGCCGACGCCTCGCTCCAGAATGCTGCGTGGTGAAACCCGCTCCTGGAGGCGCTCTGCCGAATGAATGCTGAGATCGCGTCCGTCCTCCTTGAGCACCACCATCGCTCCGCCTGGTGCAAGTGGTACCGCCGCCTCCTGCGAGTTCTATATGTACCTTGTTCCATTCGAGAGCTCCGTCATCCCGTTCGTCGAAAAGATCGCCCCCTCCGACATGTACTAGATCTGGAAGCGCAACGGGAATCTTTGAGCCCACGCCTCCCTCGCCGGTTTCGACGAATTGAAGATCCAGCGCGGCGATCAGAGCTTCCTTTTCATTGGGGAAGGAGACCAGAGCCACAGCATCCCCGACTGCTTGCTCTTGGTCCTAAACCACGACGACCGAAGACCTTCAACGCGTTCGAGAGCCCTGGCACTCGACCTCGCCAGCCTCGCCAGATCCGTCGGAGAGGGATGAGGACTGAGCAGGCGACAGGGAGGATCGGCCGGGCCTGAGGTTGGCTCCGGCGGCGAGTAGGGCAAGAGAGACCATCACTTCGCAAGCACAGATTCACACTGTGAGGGGGCAAGATCGCAAGAGTGATCGCTTTTCACCCCCTTCTCAAAAAAGGAAATAGTTTATCTCAGATTTAGAAGGTTTTTTTATCGATTTGAAAAATATTTTTTTACTACTTATTTTATACCCTCAGATACAAACAATAAGAATATTTTGTTTAAAATAATATTTTTTACGATAATAACGGAATCTAATAACGAAATTTCACATAACCTCCTGATGGCCAACTCTTGTTCTGAGAGTGAATTTGGACTCTTACGATGATAGGCCTGCGTCCCCATGGCGAGGAGGCCGATCCCAAACATTTAGGATGGTTTGATTCAGCATTCTCAATGGGCTGTCACGGTCCCTCAAAGCCCCTTGAGGAAAATGCTGAAACACCATTTGGGTCAGCTTGTTCTGTAGTACCAGAATTTAGCCATAATGCTGGTATTGGGATTATGATGCCAAAGCCCACAATGCTGGTAAGGGACTAGCATTTGGGCTTTCAGCAGTTGTGCCAAATGCTAAAAGAATTGTATTTTTTTAAAACTATACCTCAAATGATAAAAATTAACAACAACCCATTGTTGCAAAGTTATTTTTTTAGCAAATAATATTTAATCCAAAGACTCCGTTGAGACAGCCTGAAAGACAGCTTTTTTTCCAACGCACACAATTAGCTATTTTATCCCAAAGCCTCTTTAGATCTACAGGACGTTGCATTCAGCAATCAACACCATGCTGAAATATTGAACCAAACCCACCCTTAGTCACCCAGGAACTTCAAAGAAGCTTAACTAACCTTGTGCGAGAAATCTGCTTTGCACATGGATGCACAAAGTGTTATCCACTAAAGCAAAAACAGCATCCTCTCCTCTCTCACGGAAGAGTCAAATCGAGTGGCGCGAGTCACCAAAGCAGAGTCTAGAGTCGGGGAGCTATACATTTGCGAATGGACCTTCGAAGCAATTACCTCAAATGGTGTTCGAAAGGGTCGTGTTTAAATTGGGGAACGGTTTTGACGAACGTCAGTTGTAGCATTGAGAGAGTCCGAATGTGTACACGTGTTGGGAGTCGAAGAGTCGAGTTATCAAGTAGTGTCAGTGGGCTATTACCGGAGAGACCTTTCCAAACCAGGAAAGTTGGTACATCCTTGTGGCCATTTACGGAGAAATTCAGGAGGAATCTATAGATTGACAAAGTATTATGTTAGCCGGAAATCTATAGAATGACAAAGTATTCATTTTAAGTTCCGTTTGTTCCGCGAAAAATATGATGTTCCGAAAAAACATTTTTTGGCAAGTCATTTCAAAAAAGTGACCATATTTTTGTGTGTTTGACTAAGACTTAAAATGGATTAAAAATGATTTTTCGTTGTTTGTCAGGAATTGATTTTTCATATAAGAAATCATTAAAAATTTTGATTTTTAAATACTTTTTATTTTTTAGAGTAAGCATTGTTTTTATTTTTTATTTACTTTCTTAAAAAAAATTCTTTTTTTTCTTTCTTCCTTCTTTAATTTCTTCTTAGTTGGTCATTGGCCATGGTGATAGTCGGCAACTCGCCAAAAGCTAGGCTCGGCCTCACAACCTCGCCGAGTAGTAGCGTCGTCACCGAGGTCCAAGGTCAGCAGGTGGAAGAAGAAGGAATCTATCGAAGGAATGAGGAAGAGGGAGGGGACAAAAAAGAAAAATAAAAAATAAAAAATAAAAATTAAATAAAATAAAATAAAAAAAAAAATGATGTAAAATTTTTGAATTTTTTATAAAATAAATTATAAAAAATAATTATAAAAAAAGTGTGAAAGGAATGAGATAGGAAAGATGAGGAAAATGGATTTTTTGTCTCAAAATAAGAAAAATATTTTCCTCACTTTTGAATTTTTTTCATGGGAGGAAAATATTTTCCTAGACTGAGTTTATTTTTTGCAAAAACAAACGCCAAAAAATTAAAAAAATATTTTTTGAAAAAAATATTTTCATGAAATAAATGGAGCTTCAGTAGTTGGAAATGGTGTGGTAAAGTGGGTTGATCGAATGTATTCCATGCAGTCCTTTGGAGTATGGTGGGTACATTCTTTAATGGTTGGGTTAAAAATAAGAAGGCCTAACAAAGACAAAACATGGATTTACAAGAGGGAGATGAGTATTGGAGACCTTCTATTTTTCACTGAGATAAAAAAAAAAAAACTTAGAAAATAATCGATCTTGGAGGAACTCAATCTATGAAAAGGAATAGGAGAATCTAGGGTAATGGTGGCATCGATACATCGGAAGTAGTGTTTTTCTATATGTTCAGACATGAGTGAATGGATATTCCTCTTAGTAACTAACGCATTATAAGCCATAGAGCTATAATCTTGCCCAACTTATATAAAGCTAGTTCTGATACCATGATGAGTCTATAAGTATACACTAATGGCTATCTAAGAGGTTACGTCAATCCGATAACGCAAGTCCTTCTTTGGCTATTTAAAGAGGTTACCTATAAATTTCTAGAACCATTAACCTATTGTAGTGACCCTCTTAAAAATTGGTTAGAGGGTTAATGGATTGCCATAGATCTCATCTGCTCAATAGGAAGGAGATAGAGGTATGAGCCCTGCCAAGTCCATACCAAACGAGTCAGAGATGAATTTTTAAACAGATCGTCTTTAGTATGGTCAGGTGACAATGATATGTGTGTATGCCATTGGAGTACCATCAATCTTTTTTTAAAGGGTAGATTGGAAACTCTACCGCGCTTTGGGAGAGACGGATTGGATTTACGAAAATCAGAGAAGTTGATTTGGGGACGTAGTTAACATCGACTTTTTGATCGACGTCTTTTCGGTACCGAAGTTAAGTGATTTTCTAACTACGAATTTCAAGCATATGTCCTTGGGATGAGGTAAACCCTATGTCTAAAGGGTTCATACAAATACGAGTGACTATTATTAGAGACAATAAGCAATTAAAATTGTTCAGAGGGATAAAGTGGTCATTTTTTGGATTCTTGAAAACCAAAATAATGAAAATTGGTCAAATCAGTTGAATGTGATCATTTCTCATTTTCATGATTTTTAGGAATTTTTTTGGATTTTTCTGAATTTTTAGAATTTTTTTTTATGAATTTTTACTTTTTTTTGGATTTTCTATTATTTTCTAATTTTTATTTATTTTTTAAAAATTTTATCGGATTTTTTGGACCAGGTCGGGTTGACCCGGCCCACACCTGAAGGACCCGGCCCAAACCTACGCGGACCAACTTGGGCCCAAACGACACAATTATTGGTTTTATTATTTATTTTCTAATTTTTTTAGATTTTCTGCAGATTTTTATTCTCATTACTAATCCTACGGTCCAAGTTCACCCACGTGGCTAAACCACCACCCTCAAACAAACGACTAAATCCAACGACAGGGATTAAACTAAGACGAATGTAGACTGTATGATTTTTTTTTGATTTTCAGAAAATCTATTTAAAAAAGGTGAAAATTCATTTTTATTTTCAAAAGAAAATAGATCAGGCGCATGGAGGCACCACCATCGTCCGATCATTTTTATTATTCTTTTATTTTGAAAATGGTTTTATAAATTCGAAAAATCTTTTTATCTCAGAAAAGCCAGATCAGGACGCGTGGCACCCCCGGGTCTGATCTGGTTATTATTAATATATATTTTTTGAGAACCGCTATAACCATCTTCATTGATGTGGCATCACACTGACATGCCACGTGGCACCACAGCAGCTTTGACCAATTCAACTACAGTTGACTTGGTCAATTCCTCATCGGAGAAGAAGATGGACGGACGGCAAGGAGCTTCCGATGACATCCAACGGTGAAAACTTCATCGATCTGGCCGATCTATAGCTCGCCTGAAAGCTCATGACCCCTAGATTAAACATAAATCCTAGCAGATCTAACGGCTCAACCTAGACTTAACGAGCTTGAACCAGCTCAACCATGATAGATCCATATGTGCAAACCAGAGCATAACCAAAACTACAAATCATGGAGAACACTCATATGAGGTCTAAGAGACTTACCTGGGTTCCTGATTGGCTTGTAGGTTGCCAGGATTAGCTCCCGAGCTTATGACAGGTTTGAAGGTATGCGAAGGTTGGCCATGGTGATTTAGCCAAAATCAATGCAATCAAACGGGTAGCTAGGCTCAATGATGTCCTAGGAGGCTATTAGACCAAACAGAATGCAAAAACATGATCAGAAATGGAAGTTGCCATTAACGATCGAGCTTGAGCTCGAGAATGGAATGCATCTGTCCAAAGGTACTGGAGCTAATCTAATGAGTTACGAAGCTTCCTTGGATCCTTGTGAAAGTTCCTGAAGTAATTTGGAAGCTTGATTCCCTTTAGATCGTCGGGACGAAACTCGCGGAGCTCTTGCTCAAACTCTCATCAATGACGGTCACAGCTCTCTCTCTCTCCATATTCTATGTCTTCCTACGTAAGAATGAGACTTCTCTTGATCAAAACGCGTAGAATCTGCTATGCACCTCTTCGAAATTTTTGCGCACAGGAATGGTGATCATCGACTTAAAATCACGTGGGATCACATGTATTTGGGCAGGTCGACGGCGAAGAGACGTCGGCTCTTTCGTCCAACTCCGTTAGCAAGTCCAGCGAGTGCAAATAGACGGCCAATTGGCTCAATTTTTATTGGTTTGACTTTTTTTGGTTCTCGATAGCATTGACCAATCTCATCACACCAGCTCCCGCGATGTCTAACGGCGAGAGTGGTGGTGGTGGGTTCGGACCACCGAGGACTTCAATGCCATCTGGTGGCACAACCGACTGTGGCCAAGAAGGCCTTCAATTCGAGCATCAATATTCGAATTTCCTCGGGGATATTTGAACCTACACAAGAGGGGGGGAATTAGGGGAAGAAGGCTCACTAGGTCATTGGATTGGATCCTATCCGACCCAACAGGCCCCGGTTTGATCTAAACCATAAAATTGACCCCAAAAAATTCAAATTTTATGAAACTAAACCTCAAAATTGAACTTAAGGGGATGAATTGCATCAAACAAGTGCATTTTTTGTGAAATATTTGTGCAAATTTACACAAAAAGTCCCAACTTTGCGTTTTGACCTAAATACCCTTTTTTTTTTTTGAAAAACAAAGCCTAGACGGCCATTTTAGCCTGAACCAATGCCACGAATGATTCAAGGGGTCAAAAAATAGGGGTGATTTCTCAATTAAGTTCCTAGAAAACATTTAATTTGATTTTGATTGCAACCAAGGACTAAATTGCAAATTTTCTGTGCAGTTTAGTCCTTTTTTTTTTGTAAAAATTGAACGATTCTTTAGGGTTTTGGACTAAAAAAGTAATTTTAGGTAATAGAATAGGATGTCACGACTCCAAAAAGTGTAAAAAACGAAATTAAGGGGGTTAAAATGTAATTTCTGTATTTTTTTGGAATAAATTCGAGAATATGCTCAATGAAGGAGCATATAAGCCCAATTGATTTTTTTCAAATTTTTCTTTTGCCAAAATGAAGAGGGAAGTAAAATAAAAATATTGCCTATTTTTGGATTTTTTTTCCTCAAATGCTATTTTTTGTGATTTGTTTCAAGTATTTTCCTATTTTTGAAGATATTAAAAAATGCGAAAAAATGAAAAATTATTTTTTGTTCGAATATGATTTTTTATGCTTGGCCAAGACTTCCAAAGTTAATTTTGAATTCTATGGATTTTTAGGATTTTCTAGTATTTTTCAAAAATAAAAAGACAAAAAAATCAGGTGTCAACACCTATATCATAAGGCCTTTAAGCCTCAATAGTTTTTTCATCCACAAAATCCATAGGGTGATAAGTGGAGAGTAAACCACGAAATCAATCATCCTATTGAACAAACTGTGTAACTCTAAGTTTCGAATGACATCAGATTTTCAAGAAAGAAATGAAAATGTTTAGAAACCCAGCAAGTATGTATGATCCCGGCATTTTCTCAAACTCCGATCCTATTCAATTTCTTGGAGAAGTTACCCTTATATAGACGAGCTAAGGGTATTATAGACTTTTGCTACACACAAACATGTTGTGGCGATCAGATCCTAAAAATTAGGTTAATGGATTACTAAGCTCCAAAAGGCTTAGCTTGGCCCTCCTAAGCCCATACTGAATCATGGCGAGAGCTATTGAGTTCGATCTTCAGTGTGATCGAAGTAGCATGTGTATGCGTACATGCAAAAGAAGTCGCCACGGTCTTTGAGAAAGATAGACCGAAAATCTAATCTAGCGGTTGAGAGAAGCCGTTCAATTCTACACAACTAGAGATTAAGGGTCTGGGACTTGGTTACGCTATGCTTTCACCGATTGCCTTTCAGTATCAAAGTTGGGTGTTTCACTTAGGTGCTCGTGCATATGTGATTCTATTCTATGAATCACAATCAATGTATGTAATGTGTGCAATCAAAGAGTCAATGACAAGGATAAATTGCATCAAATAACCCTAGTAAAGTCCTAAAAGGTTAAAGAAATGTCAAATTAAGGTTTGATTTTAATTTGGGATAATTTGCTCTTTTCGAGGAAATCTGAGGTCAAAATCATTAAAAAAAAAGGTCAAACTAGCCAAAACTAGCCATCTTCTACTTTTGTGATTTTTTAAAGAATTTTTCCATTTTTTTCCTTTTTTAATGGATTGGGACTTTTGTTTATTTATTTTTTGAATTTTTATTTAAAAAAGATTATACGGACCAAGTTAGATCCAGCTGTTGACACCTGATTTTTAATCATCTTTTCTCTTTTAAAATTAATAAAAAATTCATAAAAATTCATAAAATTAAAAAAGTCAACTTTGGAGACCTTGGTCAAGCTTAGAGAACCAATTTTGATCAAAAAAATGATTTTTCATATTTTTCGATATTTTTATTTTCGAAAATTAATAAAAAAATTCATAAAAATTCATAAAATTAAAAAAAAAATCAATGTTGGGGGCCTTGGCCAAGCCTAGAGAGTCAATTTTGACCAAAAATAATTTTTATATTTTCAGTATTTTTCGGTATTTTTATTTTCGAAAATTCATAAAAAATCAAGAAAAAATTAGAAAATTGCAAATCAACTTTGGAAGCCTTGGCCAAGCTTAGGCAACCATTTTTGAACAAAAAATAATTTTTCATATTTTTGTATTTTTTTATATATAATTTGTTCGAAATTAGGAAAATATTTAATAAATAATAGCATTTGAGACCACAAAAATACATAAAAATAGTCAATATTTTTATTTTAAATCCCTTTTCATGTTGGCTATCGCAAATTTAAAAAATCTAATTCGGGGTCGTGTATTCCTTCACGAGCATAATTTCGAATTGGGCCTAAAAAAATTCAATTTGAGTCAATTTATTTTCATTTTCACTTTTTAGGAGTTGTGATATTGTTCTCTAATATTCCAAATTTTCATCTTGGCCCAATTATACCCAGAATGACTCAATTTTGCAAAAGGGATTAATTAAATTTGCATTATTTTCAGTGGCAAGAAATGAGCTTAAATTTGACATGCGGTGAATTTTGACTAAGCATAGGGGAGGTGTGTCGAAAATTGTGAGAAGATTTGGACTTAAGGAAATATTTTCTCCAGGGACTAAATTGCAAATACTTAAAAATCTCTTGGACTATAGTGCAAATACCTGACACTTGAGGGATTATTTTGCAAATAACAAAAAGAAGAGTTAGTGGAGAAATTAGAATAGAGAAGGGAAGATGGAGAAGAGGACAAAAGAGTCAAGGGAGACACGGAGGATGGAGGAGGAGGTCCAGCTCTCTCTCCTCTGTGGAATCGCACCAAGTCCATTTTAACTTCAACTCCCTACGCAACTCGGGCGGACTGGGGAGTTCCACAACAACAATGGCGACTCATGCATCGTCTTCTTCGCTGATGTGGTTCACGAAAGGCCTCAGGATCCACGACGACCCCGCCCTCGACCACGCTTCGAGAGCGTGCGATTTCCTATATCCGGTCTTCGTGATCGATCCGCGCTACATGGAGCCAGACCGGACCGCCTGCTCCCTCGGCTCGTCTAGGGCTGGTGTGAGCCGAATCCGGTTCTTGCTCAAGAGCCTGGCCGATCTGGATTCGAGCCTTAAGAAGCTCGGTTCGAGGTTGCTGGTGTTGAAGGGTGATCCGTGCTTGGAAGAGTGGAATGTCAACAAACTTTGCTTCGAGCACGACACTGACCCGTATTACCAAGCTCTGGATAATAAAGTTAAGAACTTTACATCTGTGGCTGGCATGGAGACGTTCTCGCCTGTGAGCCTACGTGTTTGATCCAGCAGAAATTATAGTAAGAAATAGAGGAAAGCCACCTTCGAGTTATCAATCAGTTCTGAAGCTTGCTGGAAAAACCTCATGGAGGTGTCACCACTTTTTACCGTGCTGTCTTCTTTTCCTCCGTTGAGCCTGTTGGAAGACGCTAGATTTTTGAAGTGCCTACACTGGTTGAACTTGGTTACAATGGAACTGAGCAGGATGAAGTGGCCCCTTTCCGAGGTGAAGAAGCCTTTGATAAATGACATTTTGGTGGGTGACTTAGAAGCTAAGATTGAGGCCTTAGTCCAAGGGCTGATGCTGCGGTTGCTGGATGGATTGAAGAGGGTTAACGTATTGATCGATGATGTCAGGCTGTATAACTACGTAACAGGCATCTAGCCGCATGGACAAAGCAAGATTGTTGCACTGTTGAATGAGGCTACCATGCTCCAAAAGAAGTTGACATGTTTTTGGTGCAACCCTGGTGGAGCCAAATGATACTAAATATGCCTATAAACTAGCAGAGATGCTATTGTTTCTTAGATCTTATGGCCTGAGGAGGACTAATAATGGGAAGAGCTTGAAGGAGACAGGTGTTATAGTTTTGAAGATAGCAGTGTCACCGAAATGTTTCAGTTGAGGAATGTCTGCATAGGTATTGCTTTTCTCTTATGAAGAGGCATGTGGAAGCAAAGTGGCTGGATGGAGTTATGATTAAACGTCCTCACGATGGCTGTAACTCTGAGATGGAGATCGGATAGTCTCAATCTATCCCAAATAGCTCTGAGAATGGTTGCTGAGGGAACTTGAATGCCATCAGTCGAGAATGTGCCACTCTGACGTGCTTTGCCATATGCTTAATCTTGGACGGCAACCTCATGGATGGCTCAAACCGTACCACTTTCTTTCTAGCACCCATATTGCTTCTCCTCACCTAAGATGCTGATTCATCACTAGATTTGGAGACAAACAAAGCACAAGCAATATGGAGAATAAAGAACACCCGCCTAAGAAAGCTGGTAATTTGGTGACGGTCAATAATAATCGAAGAAAGGATCCTAAGTGTCGGCCAAGTGCATCCGAGAGGGAAGGAGCTAACGCAATTTGCCGATTTTTGCAACAAGCGTAGAGCTAAGAGTTTTTTTTTTTTTTATTATTTTTCTGGTTTGAGATGCAAATAAAGCAGATAATCTACGCTCCCTCATTTCTCCATATTTTATGTCAGGTAAAAAGACGACCCCACATCAACGGAAATCCCATGGAGGTGCAAAGTTAGCCCAGACAAGCTTCAAACTGTCTACCAAATTTTTCAGCTGACTCGTCGATGGATTTTAGCTCAAATTGTTGAATCAATTGTTGTGTTTTATTTTAAAGAATTTAAACCCCAAAATGGAAGGGCAAAGCCCATCCGATGAAGGTCCTTTATTTACTGCATTTAATCTTTGTAATTTAATTTTCGCACCATCAAACCCCAGAATGAGAAGAGTAAAGCCCACCCGTTGGAGGTTCTTTATTTTTTGCAATTTAATTTCTGTAAAAAAACCCCCAAATGGGTAGGTCGAGCCAAGGCTGAGCCCTTTATTGGAGGTCCTTTATTTTTCTGCAATTTTATTTCCTGCAATTAAATTTTTGTACCATTAAACCCCAGAATGGGTAGGCCGAGCTAAGGCCGACCCCTCGTTAGAGGTCCTTTATTTACCGCATTTAATTTTCTGCAATTTAATTTCTGTACTATCAAACCCTAGAATTGGTAGGCCGAGCCTCTCATTGGAGGTCCTTTATTTACCGCATTTCTTTTCTTGCAATTTAATTTCTGTACCATCAAACCCCAGAATGGGTAGGCCGAGCCAAGGCCGAGCCCCTCGTTGGAGGTTCTTTATTTACTGCAATTTAATTTCTTGGCAATTTAATTTCTATACCATCAAACCCCAGAATGGGTAGGCGGAGCCCCTCGTTTGGAGGTTCTTTATTTACTGCAATTTAATTTCTGTACCATCAAACTCCAAAATGGGGGTAGGCCAAGCCAAGGCCGAGTCACTCGTTAGAGGTTCTTTATTTACTGCAATTACTTCTTATAATTTATTTCGTACATCAAACACCGAAGGTAGGTCGAGTAGTTGAGGCCGAACCCTCGTTGGAGGTTCTTATTTACGCAATTTTAATTCTTGCAATTTAATTTTTTGCACCATCAAACCCCATAAATGGGTATGCTGAGCCAAGGCCGAGCCCTTCGTGGAGGTCTTGTATTTGCTGCATGTACTGTACTATGCAATTTAATTTCTGAATCATAGACCCCAGAATGAGTAAGCTGAGCCACTGCTGGATGGTCGCACACTGCACAGAAGTCGTTAGCTCATTTCCCTCTTTCGGCTTTAGGAATTTTAATACTTGGAAAATACAAAACAAAAAAAGTCACTCACTGCATCCATCTAACTAGTGAAAATACCAAAAAAAGAACACACCGCTGAGTCTTAGGAGTAAACCAAGCCTGAGTTGCCGAAATTAGGATATCCATGGGAATTATGGTACCGAAAGGGCATTCAGTTTTAATAACTGGTGTAACCAAGCCCTGAACTCAAATCTCTGGTTCGTTTAAAAGTAATGTTAGTCTCCCGCTAATTTACTTAGGTTCTAATCACCTACCAAAATGCATTAGTGGCCGACTCCAAAATTCTAAATCATTCAAACAAAAAACCAAAGTTGGAATTGTAGAGCTTGGCGAGGTCCGTATTAGGTTAGTTATTTAATTAACCTGATAATCTGTTAACCTTGGAATTTTCATCGATCGAAAATGTTCCAGGTCGCGACACCAGCCTACGCTCGCAAGAGCTTCACCCGGATGAAACGGTTTAGGTCTGTTTAAGCAAAACGAATGTATATTGGCCAAGGATGTTTTAATCATTCGAAAATTTCAAAATTTTTTAATGATTTTTCTAATTCTAGCCCATTTAAAATCAAAAACCAGAGTCAAAATACCGTGGTAGCATTATAGGCCACTAAATCAAAATTCTATGTTATTAATATATATTTTTTTGAAATTATTTTTTCTTTTTTTCATTTTTGAAAAACGAGGATTTCACTGACACGTTGTGAAAGCCACACGATTGTCCCATCAAGTTTATTTTTTAAACTTTCAAAATTTTTTCTTACCCAAGATCCTTTATTAGATATATTTTTAAAATTAACAAGATCTCGACATGTGGAACACAAAAAAAACTGTCAAATCATTTTCTAAGAAAAGATTTATAAACTCTCTTCATGACCCCGAGGTTGCCACGTAAACACATTTGATCCGGGCTATTTGCTTCTTCAGGGAACAATGGCTCTCTGAAATTCCATTCGGAATGGTACAGAGAACGGGTGCGGATGTACAGGTTCTGGGTCTGGGGGAATTGCCCACAGTTCTGTTCGATTCTTATCGGCTGGACAAGGAGATTGGTTCAAGGTAGCTTTGCCATAAGCCCTACCGGAGAGTTTGGACTTCAGGAGGGTATGGGTACGCCGGCCAAACAGGACTAGATCTGAGTGGTTGTACATGGTTATTCGCGTATCTCTGGAGGAAATACAGGTGAAGGTAGTTCTCTTTTGAACAAACATGTGAGAGCATGAAATTCCTTGGGGCTTGAG